>OX578135.1:152278786-152523786 GCA_951213105.1 Amaurobius ferox | reverse complement strand
AAAAAATCTGATTTGGGCAGCACATGACTTTCTCCTCATAATGGAAATACTTTACTTCTTTCAATACGAAATAATGATTGGTAAAATCCACAGCACAACGTTTTTAACATTGAAAAGTACACTGATATTAGCCGCTTTTCTGGATGACAGCGTGTAAAATTAATTTAAAGTATCAAATTAACTTATATTTCGCGAGACTATAACTTGACAATTGGTAATATAGCTAACATCTACTATACTCCATTACATTGAAATATGTTAATTATTAACTCATTAATTTGGCGTCATTTTTGCCCATTTAACGATATTTTCGTAAATTTGGCACCATATAAGCTCCCATATTTGATAATAGTACTGTTTATTTCTATGTAATGTTTAGATACATTTATTTTAAAAATGTGCAATATCTCGAGAATAGTTCAAGATAGGATTTTATAGTTTATGTTGCGGCATCAAAGACATCTATCAAAGATGCCTCACGAGCCAGTAACCGAATTATAAGAACAGAGGAAGAGCTAGCTTTTGCTCAGTGATTATAATGTCGGTCTTGTATGCATCAGGTCCCTGAAACCCGAATTATAAGAACAGAGGAAGAGCTAGCTTTTGCTCAGTGATTATAATGTCGGTCTACGAAGCATCAGGTCCCTGGTTCGGGACCACGGCGAGCCAAATCGCCACAATGTTATTCATTTTGGAATAAAAAATTACGTATAAAATGATTATTTATTTAACATTATTGAATATCTTGATTTTTTTATAATTTTTTCAAAAATTCATTCGAAAATTTGCATGTCTTTCAAAAGTTTGATAACATTTAAAAATCAATAAGGTTTCAGTATTGACAGATCTTAATAATCATACCAAATTACATTCTAAACATTCCATTAAGATATCGCGCACGGCACATACACACACCACCTCAAAACCGTTCGTTTCGAGTTCAGGGATGCTTGAAACGTGATCTTCCGTCAAAACTTCGAATTCCAATTTTTGACCCCATCACAAAACTTTCCCTAAACATTATACTATGTATATAAGGAAAGTAAAAATTAGTTGGACATTTATGTGGAAGAGTAACTGAGTTGTGTAAAAATTTTTATCAAAATGTTTGGGGACATCAAATTACATATTTTAAGACTCTTTATTCACAAGCAATAATTTTATCAAGTTCCCCAGAGAACATATTTCTAGATTTTTAATAACGTTCGTCTGTTAGACAATCTTAAAACAAAATGATTGACATACTTTAAAAATCTGATGTGGGCTGCACCTCAATTTCCCTACATAATGCAATGAATTTTCTTCCACAGTGAAAAAATTATGTATAAAATCTATGGCATATGGTTTTAATGCTGAATTGCACATTTGTCTCATTTTCGGATGAATTAATAATTCCGGAATACAATTATTAATATTGATTACATCCGCAAAAAGCAATAGTTTATATATTAATATATGTTAACGATTTATCCATCAATTTAGTGTAATTTTCATTAACTTCGTGTCATTTTTGCACTTTTAACTATGTTTTCGCCAAGTTGGAACGAAATATCTCCAAGTCGGCGATATTTTGCTAAATAAGTCACCAAGATCGTCAAGCTTATCGACAAACGTTACAGATAAACGACGAGAAGAGTATTTCTTATATATAAATGACTGTTGGCGAATTGTTAGGCGTTGAAATATAAAACTATTACCTAACGTACCTTCTTTCGTGAATGGACCGAACTAGATCCACGAGAATGATATTAACAAATTTATGTCATAATATTACATATGAAATGGGAAACTATTTCACAATAGTTGAAACTTTTTCTTAATTTTATGATATTTTTTGATAAATTTATTTGGAAAAGTGCAATATCTCGAGAACGGTTCATACCAGCGTTCTAAAGTTTAAATCGATTGTTTTCTGATGAAAATTACATAAGAAATGATTATTTACATAGCATTGTTAAAAGTTCTATTTTTCTTATGATTTTTCGAAAATTTGGAGATCTTCCGAATTCAATACGTTTTAAATCAATGGGCTTTCAATATTCACCTATTGTAATTTTTGTTCCGAACTTCGCTTAAAACGCTCCATTCATACATGAGATATCGTCTCCACAAGCTCACGGAGTCACGAACGACATTGGACGCGCGCGCGCTTACACACACATACACCACCTCGAAAATGTTCGATTCGGGGGGTTAAGGATGCTTGAAACGTACTCTTTCGTCAAAATCTTGAATTCGAAATTTTGACCGCGTCTCAATACTTCCCCTATACATTATGTATACAGGGTGTCTCAAAAAAATTGAAACACGCTTTAATTCTTTACCTGTTGGAGATAAGCGGGAAATGTAAATTGCAAAAATGTTGAAAGTAAGGTAAGAAATAATACTACGTTAATGAAATAGTCCTTCCATTCATTTTCAAAAGGTTACACTTTTTAAATTTTTATACTATCCCTTTAGACAAATTAGGTCAATCAGAAAATTTTTATTTTTAATGCAACAAGATCATTAAGAAAAACCGCATATCTGTATCTTTAAAATTGAGCGAGTTATATTTGATTGAAAAGTGAACATTGTGAATGGGGACCCTATATCACATTAGAAATATAAATTTGTGACATATCACAAAAAATATTAAACTGGATGATAATACATAGGGTACCCAAACTCGTAGTGAGTATCACTGCTTTATATGATCTCTGTCTGTGTAATGCTTCATTTAGATGAATTTGTGATAAAAAATTTTAACACATATTAACGTACTTTTGATCTAAACAATTTCCATCGTCAATTTGTTTATGATCCCTATTTTCACTATTGAAACGACCTTTCACATGGTACGGAAAAGTGGCATAAGTCCTTTATCACAAATTTTTCCTTTATCACAAATCAGTTGATTTTAAGGATACAGATATGCCGTTTTATTTAATGATCTTGTTGCATTAAAAATAAAAAAATTCTGATTGACCCAATTTGTCTAAGGATGTTGCATAAAAATTTAAAAAAGTGAAACGTTTTAAAAATGAATGGGAGGACTATTTCATTAACGCAGTCTTATTTCCTACCTCAACATTTTTGCAATTTACATTGCCCACTTATCTCCAGCAGGTAAAGAATTAAAGCTCGTTTCAATCTTTTTGGGACACCCTGTATAGGAAAAGTAATAAGTTTCTTAATATATAGTTGATAGTTTCTTCGAAAAAACAAACATTAGATGATAACTTCTGCTGTTAACGATTAAAGAGGTTGTTTAGCGGAAATCTAAAAGTTCGGGTGTATGTTTTTTATGCTATAATAATCCAATGGATCAGAGTTGCCTTCCTTGAAGCTCGGACCCAAGACACCAAAGTTGGGATGTACAAAGTTGACATTTTCAATCTTAAATATGTTAATATGTAAAGGGTATAAGAGGATAAGGAAAATTAGGCCTACTTGGACTTTTTCATTTCGGGTTTGCTGATCTACTTTGCGTTAAAGAAAATGATCCTAAATATCTTCGAAACAACTATATGTTACATTGTTCATAATTATGTGCTTGATTAAACTGTTAAAGTTTTCCAATCAAGATTGGATCTGATTCCGGTGTACCAATGGAGAGCTCTGTGTACCATTCATACTCATATTAACCAACCAGAAAGATAAAAATATCGACCGAAGAAATATATTTTGTAAAATTCTTTAAAGAAGTAGACGTTATGCTTCCCACAAAGCAACACGATTTTTTCATTATTCTACAGAGCAGCTGAGAGCTTATGTTTTATAATGGCACTTAAAATGGCGCGACTTCTGTTTATACCTTACAGTCTCATTAATATTTCACCACAAAAAAGTCGAGTATAGGAAGCTTCATTTATTACATGATAAAATAATTATTATGAGACCCTCAACGGGAGGAAAATTATTAAACTGCTGAAACAACATTTGGAATTATCATTCGTTTAAATATACTGCAGCCCCTTAATATATCAGAAACCTCAAATTTAACATTACCACATTTGAGGTATTTGCTTTCGGTGGCAGACTTCAAGATTTCGAAACTGAAAGAAACGGGCCCGTCTTATAGGCGAGATCTTCTAATCATTTTTAAAACTCTTATCAGGGCTCTGGAGAAGCTGAAGTCGAAGTCAGTAGCAGTTAAGGTTGGAGTCAAAGTCGGTAAAAATATACCAGCGTATATATATCGTATATCCAAAATAGAATTATTTGAAAATAATTTTATTTGGAATATTTAATTTTTTAATAGTTTTTAAAATAGTTTTTAGGCAATAAACTAAAAAACATAAAATGTTAACTAATTAAAAAACTATTGATATGAAAAATGCCAATGTAGACACTTTTGTCAGAAATTTTATGTTTTATAGCAGGGATTGTGATAGGCGTAGCATTTTCTAAGTATCCGAAGGGAGTTTTGACAAATGAACCCTAAAAACATAAAATCCAACAAAAACTACTAATTCGCACATTTACTATTTATGTCCGTTTCGGAGTCGGACAACAGAAAACAAGGAGTCGGTTCTGGAACAGACAGTAGTAAAAAAGAGGAGTCGAAGGAAAACACTCCCATTGCCGATGACAGTTTTGATGAGCAAGTTTCGCACTTATTATATGCTCACCAGCATAGATTTACCGTTAACTGCAGTGACAGCAAGAAAACTTGCTATTTGCCGCAATTTTAAGAACTTCTAAGGGATCTGATAATTTCAATCTTCCATATAGCTGACATGAAATCCTTATACAATTTAGCTCGGGCTACACGAAGCCAGCATAAGAAACGCGAAACCAGTCCATGGATAATATTAGCTTCAATAGGATTGTCTTCCTTATTTTTGAGGACGCCCCTTCCGACTGGTTCTTGGGATTTTAAACTAGGCTTTTGCAGCTTTGTATAACTCGAGCTAAATTCTATATAAATTTTATGCCAGCTTCATTGAAGGACTGGAATTGTCAGTTCCCATAGAAGTTCGCAAAATTGCGTCAAATGGCAACTTTTTTGCTGCCATTGCAGTTAATGGATATCCAATGCTGATGAGAGCAAAGTTTTAAGATTAGGCCATTTAGCTTTTAAATTTCGTCTTTATACGAGTAAACTTTTATAGAATGCGGAAATCTGGTGTATATGTATATGATAAAACAGCAACATTTTAATAATGATTCTCGTCTCAAATGTGGTGACGTGGTCTGATTTTTTATTTATTTTTATTTGTTTTTGTTAATATCTCCGAAACTCGCTGAGAAGTCATGTATAAAATTATTAATTCAATCAACTGAATAAAATATTGTTAAATTACTGTTAAAATCAGTAGTTAAAATATTCCATATATTTGGAGTTGTCTTCAATAGAAACATATATACACAAAGTGGATTTAAAAACTGGTAAAAATATGTAGATAAGTGTATACTATAAAATATTCATCAAGTACACCATTTATAAAGATTTTCAAATAGGTTTTAAAGAGCCAAGTCATGAGCGTATCTAATGGGTTAACCCCGCCCAGCACAAGAGTGACGTTGCTCTGGGTCCTGGGCCAATATATATATATGATACAGAAATTTTAAGCTTCCCCAATTAACGAACCCATTTATTTCGTAATTCCTATTCTAAATTCCTATCTCATGTCACACGCTTATTGTAACCACATTAAATTCTACCCCACGTTATTAATATTAATACAGAATGCCCGTACTTCCTATTTAACTCTACAACAGTATATTTGGTCACTAATCCTAACTGCTACGTAAACTTTCTCATTTGAAACTGCATCCCATCGCATTTTTGAAGTATGGAAACCGCAAAGACATCATGTTTCCCATGCCATCATCAGATTCCACACCTCAGGCATAAATGTAACTTGTGTGAAACCACGGCAGACTGCATTGCGATCTCTGATAAGATGGACGCCGACGGAGAGCTCGGCCAATGTAAAATGATATGATCTAAGACTGTATGCTTAATAAATTAGATTTTTAACATTTTACAACAAAGTTGAAAAGTGTTCATGACTTTGTTCATTCTGTCTGTCTGTCTGTCTGTCCGTTAGCACGATAACTGCCGTAAAAATGACTTAATCAAAATGAAATTTTAGTATGTCGTTCAGACGGTCTGTAGGACCTATGGGAATATAAATGAATAATATCCCCCAATTAGTTTTGAGTTGAACCCGAGTTGAAAAACTGAAATACATTGAGCCCTATGGGACCTAATTTTTCAAACATTTTTTAAGCGGATTTAAAATTCACAAATTGCTTCGAAAATTTTATGTAATATTCAAATTGTTCCATAAAATATATAAAAAAAATTCACCGAAATATATTCAGTAGTTTTTTTAAATAAAAATTAAAATAATAATTACACCTCTTATATGAAACGACCACGTGACCATGAAATGAAAAGATCACATGACCCACTTCAAAATGATATATGGCATCCATCTTGTTTCAAAATCGTGATTTTTTAAGTTCTTTTTAATTCATATTGAGTGTTGTATCCGTCCAAAAACTACTTTATTTTTGCTTAAATTCTGTGCATCTACATACTGAAACAACGCAAATACAATATATTTGAGTTTAAATTATTATCCAAATTTGATTATTTTCTCAACGAAGCCTAATTTTCACTTATGTAAAATGTAAACAGCAAAATATGTAGAATGAGTTGTAATGGAATTGCTGTATTTTTTTAACACAAAATAATTTAGCCCATGGAGTCTGCATGGCTGATATGAATGAAATATTAATTGATTTTACACAAAGAAGACGATTTTTTCGATGAAGTTTTAAGCATAGAGTTTAATTACTTGTAGCTCCATGGTCTTAATTTTTAAATAAAATAAATTATTATAGTATTGTGATGAAGGAAATGAATGGCAGAAAGTTATGAATGAAATTCTGTTTTTATAGAGATCCAGGCGCGTTATTTTTTCTATGACGTCATTTGAACTAATTTCAGTTGTTTTCGATGAAGTTTTCAAATATAATAAATTATCGCAGTATTATGATAATTTTTAAAATATTACCCTGGAATGTATCGCATTTTAGAGATATTTAAACTAGGCAATTTATATTTCAATGCTGTCATTTGAATGAAGTTCATTTTTTTCAATGAAGGTTTAAGTTTTCAAATATAATAAATTAATGTAGTATTGTGATAAGTTTTAAAACATTACCGAGGAATGTATTACATTTTAGACTTTTTTAAATGAAACTACATTGAAGTTGGAAAGTGTTTCATAATCAATGCTTTAAGCATGATTGATCTTTCTTGTTGATAACTAACGAGCCTCTTTACTCAATCACTTCTACGATCGTGACATATATATTTCTCAACTTACTGCGTGTGTTACATAGATATCTCTAAAGATCCTCAGCGTACCACTACAACATATTTTTTCATCATTCCTTTGTATTTTCTGCTGCAGAGCCTCCTCACAACTTTGTCATTTTTCGGATCCCAGTAACCCAGACTGCAAAAAACTAGTGGTCGGAAGTAGCGCGCTACTAGTAGCGAAACTAATGTAGTCACTAATTTTTCTCGTAGTTTGTAGTGTAATCCGCAACTTGTAAAAATAAGTAGTGTAGCGAATAGCGCGATACAATAAATCACTAGTTTGTATCGAGTTTTGACGCTACTTTTAACGTTACTTCAGTAAACAAATAAGGTCCAATTCTACATATCATGTGATTACCCTTTCTTCATTTGTATGCAATTTAGTGTTCTGCGCAACGATGTACGATGAATGGCTGAAGGCATGCTGCAGGGTTAAGAAGGCCTTTGTCTCATGAAGTTGATATTTTATATGGATATATTCAGATGTGTTATTTCCCAAAAGATCCTACTTATCGTCTTTTAATTTTGAGATGAAAATCCTACTAAAAATGAACAAACATGTTTTTAAATAAATAGTTTTTACTTTTATTTTATTTTATACTTTTAATAAATAAAATGGATACACGTCATTTGTAATTGCGTTGTTTCAGTATGTAGATGAACAGAACTTAAGCAAAAATAAAGTGGTTTTAGGACGCATACAACACTCAATATGAATTAAAAAGAACTTTAAAAATCATGACTTTGAGACAAGATGGATGCCATATTTCATTTTGAAATGGGTCACGTGATCGCTTCATATAATAGTCACGTAATCGCTTCATATAATGGTCACGTAATCGCATCATATAAGAGGTGTAATTATTATTTTAATTTTTATTTATAAAACTACTGAATATATTTTGCTGAAATTTTTTTTTATATATTTTATGGGATAATTTCAATATTACCTAAAATTTTCGAAACAATTTGTGAATTTTAAATCCGCTTAAAAAATGTTTGAAAAATCAGTTCCCATAGGGTTTAATGTATTTTATTTTTTCAACCCGGGTGCAATCCAAAACTAATTGGGTGATATTATTCATTTATATTCCCATAGGTCCCACAGACCGTCTGAGCAACATAGTAAAATTTCATTTTGATTAAGTCATTTTTACGGCAGTTATCGTGCTGACAGACAGACAGACAGAATGAACAAAGTCATACACACTTTTGAACTTTGTAGTAAAGTGTTAAAAATATAGTTTAATGGCAAAGGTTTACTATATATAATTTTCTAAATGAGTAATTCTGTTGAGTAAGAAAAGTAACGCATTACAGAGATATAAACAATTAGATTCTAGTGCTAAAGCTGTGAATTTAGTAACCTTTAATTTGAAAATAAAATTTATTTCCTTTGTTTTAATGGAAAATTGTTCTAATGGGAAATTCCTTTGTTTTAATGAATTTAAATATAAAATTGTAACAACATTTTACAACATAGTTAAAAAGTGTTTAGGACTTCGTTCATTCTGTCTGTCTGTCTGTTAGCACTATAACTGCCGTAAAAACAAATTTATCAAAGTGAAATTTTAGTATGTTATTCAGACGGTTTGCGGGACCTATGGGAATATAAATGAATAATATCACCCAATTAGTTTTGGACTGCACCCGGGTTGAAAAAATAAAATACATTGAACCCTATGGGAGCTAATTTTTCAAACATTTTTATGAAATTAAACACTTCTTCTATAATCATCTCATGTACCGTATGTGGATAAAGAATGACATAATTAATATAATGTGGATAAAGAATGATATAATTAATATAATGTGGATAAAGGATGATATGAGTAATATAAAAGTAGCAATAGCTGCATCAATGATAACATTTCATTTTTATCTTCATAATTTAAAACTTATTGAAAGTGTTTATTCTTCACTGTGGATCAACTACCGTGACGTTAGTTTACAACTTCCAACAGATAATCTAGTTTTTAAAAGTTATGATAAAACTGTTTCGTACCCTCTTAATGTAAACAAACTTCAATATTATTCATAAAACCTTTCTAAATCGGTTTTACAAAAGATTATTAATAATCAATTAGTACAAATTAAAAAGTTATGTTCTCCTTGTCTTTATGATTTTATGAAGAGCATTTTCAAAATTTAATAAAAACTACATCAAGAAATCAATACCCACTATATCTAATTATTTGCTTTAGAAAACCCAAACTCAAATTAAAGAAATTCATCACTACCTCAGTCTCATTAGCTTCTGAATAAATGGAAGTGCCAGTTACCACTTTCTAAACACACCTCATCTCATTTTTTACATTTTCCATATTTAATTGTTTTGACAAATGTTGAATTTATTTCTTAAAAATAACCAATTTTCTACATTTATGAGTCATTATTCCACAATTTCTGAAAATTTTCTTCCATTTTACTTTTGATGCGTCAACATATTTCTTAGTTCCATGTTGCCTCCTTTGACTATAACCATTTCTTTTATCTAATCATTGTGTTTCTGGAGATCGCCAAATTGCAAGGCTTTAATAGTCCATTCAAGAAACCGGTAAATTTCATTATTTTGCTGTTTTATTCTTTTGCGTTCCCGTTTTACTTATTCTATTGCTATTGCCTCAAATTCGTGTATTGTAATCTATTTTCATTTATATTTGATCCCAACTTTCTTTTCTACGTCGGACCATCTGTATAGCTTCTGTAATAATAATTACAGTATGCAGACAGAAACGTAGATCCTTTTGGTGTTTCCGAGCCAGGGATATATAGCCCTTGAGAAAATACTCATTTTGGGTTTTCCTCGTCTCACTTTCACTTTTAAGTGTGATTTTGTCTTATATTTCCACATTTTATTTCGGTGATGACAGAGACTTTTACCTTTTCTACTAGTTGTTTTTTATTTTTTGCATTCTATTGCCAATTCGCACTGTGCGTTCTACCAGGTGAAGGGGCTTTGAACATGTATTTTGAGGATCACAATTTCTATTTTAGAACACTGAGTTTCAACTACTTTTTGTATTATGTTTAGTACCAAAGAGACCAGGATGTTTTATTCTTCAGATCTGCCCTTGAAGATAATTTTGTATAGCGAGAACAGAGATTCTTAAACTTCTTTTTAGGAGAAATAAATTAAATATTTTAATGGAGTATTTAGATTAACAATGTCATTTAGTATAGTATAAAAATTTGCACATAATTAAGTTCCTTTATATTATATACTCCGTACGAAGAACGGGTATACTGCTAGTTCTGAATATAATATTGAGGTCACACATGTGATACATGCAAAAATGGGTCAACATTATGCATTGTACAGATATCAAAATGCCACGGTACAGTGATAAGGGAATATCTGAAATATCCAATTTTATAGGTTGCAATTGGAAAAATACAAATCTGCCACAGGCGCTGGAAACCGACCACTTAAATTGCTGCTCATGCCTTAGGGCGAGTCGAGTGGTCTGGGTTTTCGATAGGCGCTGGAACACACGTGGATGCCCCTTGTCTTCTTTTACACCATCGACCAGATTCCCCTGAATCATTTAGTGGTACCTGCGGCAGTCATCGACATTAGTAAGCAGATAAAGTTTAATAAAGATTCCCTGTTGCTTATCAGAGACTTGATAAGGTGGGATAGGCAGAATGGAGAAAAGCTGGACAATAAAATTCTGCTGGTTAATACTGAATGGAGCAACAATGGTCCGACCGTAAAGAGTACATGGGAAACGATTTTATGGACGTAGATAACCTTCATTTTCCAGGTGGGCTTGCTACTGTTAAAATGTTTGCCAGTATATATGTATGCATTCATACCCAGCTACCCTTTTCTAAAACTCCTCTTGTGACATGGGGGATAGGATGTTGTCATAATGCTTACAGCAGATGGCGAATTCGAGCAAACAATCTAATGGTATTCACAAGCTCATGTTAAGAATTTATCGATTCATGAACATGAATATTGTTACAGTTCTTAAATCGGAAGTTCGAGAGAGATATTTATACAGGACAAATTTTTAGACTTTTGTCCGGCCCAACCTGGCTAACCAGTAACAAAGTCTGTTTCATAAGTCATATTCTGAATACACCATGTTGTGTAAAGATCTGTAGGGGGTGATATATGTGTGTAGGGGCAGGGGGTCTTTGAGAGGTAGGTGTAACGTCAATAAAATATCATCTAAAGCGAAAAATGAGTACATTGCGTTTTACAAAAGTTTGGCAAAAATGGAAAACTCATTACTTGAACATTCTTCAACAGAAATCCAAGTATGGTCCAAAAGAATAACATTAATGTAAGATCAACGGTGCTAATTAAAGAGAACTACCCTACCATGTTATAAATAGCTCTTTGGCCGAATCATTCAGGTGTATTCGGGTTCTTATGGCATTTTAGTTTTCGCACAGCTATTAGGTTGGTGCTTCTTATGGAGGAAACAGAAAAGGTACAAAGTAACATAAACGGCCCGAAGTCTATAGAAAGTCTCCTGAAAAGGTACAAAAATTCTCGTACAGATATTACAAGCAACAGTTGAAACTACTAAATTGTTCACCGAATAGTCCTAAACTTCTTAGCCTAATTCATATAGATCATCAACTTAAAAAAAATATGTAGAAATAAGAATATAGTTGCATCTGCATATGCCACTCGTTTGAAACGAGCATTTCTTTTTACTCTGTCATCAGGTTGTAAATGTTCGACACCTAATGATCGGTCATATCTCTGTTACAAAATAAAAAAAAATGCGCACTGTTGTCACCGAGACTGAATGTTTGGAACACATAATACACTAACAGGATATCTTATGTCAGTGGACCCTGTGAGGAGCTTTTTAGCTAGCACAGAAGTACATAACGTTCGTTAAGTAATCAATTTGAAAATAAGTGTTGTATCGGAAAGATCAATCCAAATAACTAACACATGTATTTTCGCAATACTCCAGTATCTCTTTTTACTCGCTTTCAGTTTTTAGAAGAAAAATCAACATATATAGGCTTTAAATCCAATGTCATTGAGGTAACACAAATTTTCTGTCGAGTCGCTCATTGGCCACTAAATTGGCTACTTTTGACAATTCGAGTATTTGAGCCGTAAGAGAATTTATGCAATATTCAACAGTATCTTCTCAAGAGCGGTCTAGCAGTGAAAACAATAACAGTTAGATTGATTCTGTTTCATGAGTAATTCTTCACTCGCCAATTCAGAAGAACGTAATAATGCATATAGAACAGTAGTATGGTCCATGGGAAACACAATAGGAAATATGTATGCTTACATATTTCCCATTGTGCAAATGTTCCATTGTTTTTTAGGTATCCTGTCCATACAATAACGTACACAAGAGAATAAATCTTAATGCAAGGCGTACTCAAATCGTATTTGTAAGTGCGTCTTTTGAAGTGCATATTTCCATTAATTTTTATTTAATGCCAGTTATAAGAAGTTATTGCATAAGTTACAAAAAGTTGAATTTAAAAAACATTACACTGCTCAATCCCATTTTTATTAATATATTTTACGACATTGCCATATTTTAAACTCGTAATATTTTTATTACCAAAATCTTTCCCAATGTAACTTACCTTATAAGATCATGAGATTTTGGTTCCACAACGAAATGTTATAACGAGAGTTTATATATTGTTACGAGAGTTTATATAGTGGGTGTATTCTCAGACTACAAGAATGAGTTCAAATTTCTAGATAACAAAACAGCAATAAGCGTAAACAGAAACAATATACAGTTGATAATTTTCTAGGTATATAGAAAAGTCACGAAACAACCGTCAGATACAACACGACAGTCATTAAATGATCAATTAATTAACAAACAACAAGATCGTATTCTGAAAACACTTCAGAATTATTTTTTACTCATATCACATAACGTTACTCCCTGAACAGAAGCCACCTTAATTTACAAAACTTGCAAAAATGATCATCAAATTTATCGCAAACGTTAGCGCCAAGGACTTTTCCGGAATAACAAATGATGACTGTACATGTAGGTTTACAGGGGAAATACAAAGTTAACGCACATAATAAATAGGAACTTCGCAAATATCATAAATACAAAAATGAACTGGTAGCTAGTTTCAAAGGCAAATAACAACCTTCATCTTTGGGACCGACAAGAAGCGCGACCTTACTTACTCAAGCCAAGTCGGCAACTAAGGATTGCTCACGTGACTGAAGGTAGGTGAAAAGACGCCACGAGAAGAAATGAAAGAGAAAGAAACCAAAATGACAGTCAGAAAACAACGACTGGACAAAACTACAGGGGAAAGAAGGAAGAAAATAAAGCTGTCAGAACTGATAGCAGAAGGAATAAACTTACAAAAAACAGTAAGGAAAGAAATCTAAGAACTTTAAAACAGCTGATCAGCTGTGAGACATAAGTAGAAAACATTGGACCGACAGGAAACCAATCAGAACAAACGGAAAAAAATGAAATTCAAATATGAAGGAAACGACTGGTTTCGAAAGCCATGAGCATTTATGATGTATTTATTAGTGTATGTGCATTTATGCTGTTGTATTTATGTTATATTTAAGAAGATTTTATTTGTTGTACCATTGCAGCAGATATGGAAGATTATTTTAAAGTTTTAATGTATTTTCTAATTTTCATTTTCTGCCAGGTATTGCCGCAAATGCAGCAAAATGGATAGTATCCAATAGGAAGGTGTGCGGTGTTGGAATTGACACGCTGTCTCTGGAAGGTAGAAAAAAAAGTTGCAAATGGTGTACAAACCCATTTAACAATCTTCGGAGCTAATATATACGGAATGGAGAACCTGGCTAGCTAATCTAGATAAACTTTCGAACTATAGAACGAAGGTAGTGGTTTCCCCAATGCAGATTATAAATGCATATGCAGCACCTGTTAGAATATTTGCTGTAAATCGTTAAATACAATTATTAACACCCCGTAATAGTGATTTGATATTCTAAAAACGAAGTTATGAATATATAAAAATGCATTGTTATAAAAAAAAAACAAGAAAGATCAATCATGCATAAAGTATTGATTATGAAACACTTTCCCAACTTCAATGCAATTTTATTTAAACATCTCTAAAATGCGATACATTCCTCGTTAATATTTTTAAAATTATCACAATACTACATTAATTTATTACATTTGAAAATTTAAAACTTCATCGAAAAAAATGAACTTCATTCAAATGACGGCATTGAAATATAAATTGCCTGGTTTAAACATCTCTAAAATGCGATACATTTCTCGTTGATATTTTTAAAATTATTATAATACTACGATAATTCATTATATTTGAAAACTCCATCGAAAATAAATGAAATTTATTCAAATGACGTCATCGAAATATAACACGCCTGGCTTTCTCTACAAAAGCAGCATTTCATTCATAACTTTTTTCCATTCCTTTCATTCATCACAATACTATAATAATTTATTTTATTTAGAAACTTAAAACCGTGGAGGTACAAGTAATTTAACTCTATGCTTAAAACTTCATCGAAAAAATCGTTTACTTCTCAGTGTAAAATCAATGAATGCTTCATTCATATCAGCTATATTGCAGACTCCATGAGTTAAATAATTTTGCGTTAGAGAAATGCTTCAATTCTTATACAACTCATTCTGCATCTTTTGGTATTTACATTTTCCATAAGTGAAAATTAGGCTTCATTGTAGAAATAATCAAAGTTGGAGGATCATTTAAACTTAAATATATTGTAATTAAGTTGTTTCAGTATGTAGATGCACAGAATTTCAGCAAAAATAAAGCGGTTTTAGGACGGATACAGCACTAAATATAAATTAAAAAGAACTTTAAAATTCACGATTTGGTTACAAGATGGATGCCATATTTTATTTCGAAGTGGGTCAAGTGATATCTTCATATAAAAGGTGTAATTACTATTTTAATTTTTATTTAAAAAGCAACTGAATATATTTTGCTAAAAAATTTTTTATATATTTTATGGGATAATTTGAATATTTCCTAAAACTTTCCTAGCAATTTTTGAATTTTAAATCCGCTTAAAAAATGTTTGAAAAATTTAGACCCATAGGGTTCAATGTATTTCATTTTTTCAACTCGGGTTCAATCCAAAACTAATTGGGTGATATTATTAATTTATATTCCCATAGGTACCACAGACAGTCTGAACAAGATACTAAAATTTCATTTTGATAAAGTTACTTTTACGGTAGTTATCGTGCTAACGGACAGACAGACAGACAGAATGAACAAAGTCATAAACACTTTTCAACTATGTTGTAAAGTGTTAAAAATGGCCGCAAAATCACATCCTAAGACTGTTCGAACGCAGTCTCTGATCCTAAGTCTCTGATCCTAAAAGGAAATCCACCGACTCGAAGATCCATTGCATCGAAACTGGGAATATCTTCTGGAACTGTAAGTAAAATCATTCATAAAGATTGGAAGTTAAAAAAGTTGTTTAAATCTAAAGTTCATCTGCTTTTACCAAAGCATATTGCGGAAAGAAAAACAAATTGTAGAAAATTATATGAAAAACACCTATCATATAAATGAAAATTTTTGTGGTAACACTCGATGAAGTATGGGTGTATTTAAGTCTCTGTAATAAAAAGAAAGCAATTTTGTATTGCTCAACTGACGAAAATGACCGTACGAAATGGCTTCGTCAATGTACAGAAAAGTTCCCAAAAGGGATTCGTGATAGTTTCAGGATTTTGTTACAACGGTAATAGTGGGTTAAATTAAAACTCAAAAAAGGTCTCAAGTAAAGCTAAAATCAATTCACTCTACTATCAGCAGAATATTTTGGAACCAATTTTTGAAGAAATTCCAGCCTTATATGGAAAGGACATCAATAAAGTTGAGCTTCATATGGACAGAGCCTCTAGTCACACGTCAAAGTCAACTGCCGCATATTTAGCAAAGAAGAATCAGAAACAGGAATAAAATGTATCCCATTTAATGAAATACCTGTAAAATCACCTGACGCTTCTCCTATGGACTTTTGCACTTTCGGTTTGTTAAAACGAGCCTTAGGAAAACGGCATCCAAGAACACTGAACGGACTTTGGAAAACGACCCAAGAGGAGTGGGTTAAAATTGACATGACTGTGCTAAGAAAAAGTTTACGTTCATGGAAAATTCGAGCTAGAGCTATAATCAAAAATCAAGACTATCAGATAGAAGCAAATCGCAGCAAGAAATACGCCCTTAATGCATAAAAAGTAATTATCAAAATCGTTTCCATAAAGTGCAAATGACCTTCTGTAATTATTCTTATATATGTAAATATAGTAGTTAAAATTATATTGGAAGATTTAACACCTCATATATTCCATTTGCTCCCTCAACCTAAATTTCCTGGGATTGGACACTACGTGCTCATTACTAAGCAACACTATGAATATCCAATGTTTATTATCAATGTTTATTTACAGGATAAGGAAGAAAGGCGTTTTTTCACTCTGAAGACATTGACGTTGGTGTGTCGTGAAGACTAAGTGAAGTGTTTTACTTAAATTTCAGATGAAATTTGTACTAATTAAAATAAGTTTTGTGATATTTTGTGTTATATATAAGTTTAGCATATTAATCTTTTGCTTACGGGTGGGCAGCGTCCATCCCAAACGAAGAGCCTCTCAAAAAGACAGGTATTTGACATACCCTATCCCAAATAGTTCGATTCTCCTTTGCAAGTATTGGCATCCATGGAGCCGATGCCTGTAAAGGAGGATGATTCTTTTTGGTCTTTATGGTCTGGTCCAGATCTTTTTGGTCTGGCACTTTATTGCTTTGGCACCCTTTGGTCTTGCATATATTTTATTTCATTTATCAATAATATGGCATTTGGGTAACATTTGGATGTTAACAATTTGTGGGATTGGTACAGATAAAATTTAGAAAATTGAGGATTATTCCAAGAGTATAATTCGCTAGGTTATGGGATAATTTGAAAAATTAAAAATAATTACTAGTTTGGAGGGAATGGCAGAAAAAAATAATTTTTCTAAGTCAAGAGGAATTGTAAAAGTTTTTGTTTTAAGATTCGATAAGAAAAATTCCAAAATAAATATTTCTTGAACACATTAGATTTAGGACAACGTGAAGTCTAAAAATTTTCTCATTATATGTGCCTTTCATGAAAATGTGCCGATCTAGGCCCTGGCTTAATGTGCCCGGTAGAAAGTTTACCACAGCATTTATGTCGGATTCAAAAAACAAATGTCGGATATTCTTAAATTATATTTTAAAGTAATATATAAACACAAGACACTCCAAAAATATATTAACTTTCTACATCTGCAACACAACCTGTGACACCAGATTAGACTCAAATCACGGAGCTTACTAGCATACAATATAAAAAGCCTTTCTCTCTGTTCCACTTGACATTAAAATTTGGCAAGTTAACAATAATCTAATATTTCGAATAATTAAGCTTAATTACTTATAATTAGCCCGGTTTTTTGCGAGAATTATTAATGTAACATTCTTCATTCAAAATATAGTGAATTCATTGTTCGTGGGATAGGTACTTTTCACTAAGGTCGTAAATAAATTGCGTTTTGTTAGGGAGATGTATAGTAATTATGTTTCATTAGAGAGATATAGAATTTATGCTTCGTTAGGGAGTTGAATAATAATTAATAAATATAGTAATTGCGGGAGGTACGTGGTTGTTAGTCATGTGTCCGGGAATATTGGGAAAAATTATCCGATTAAAAAGAGATATTGTTCGATGAAACAAGATACCCAAGGATTAAATTCACGAACTAGTTTCTGATATGTGAAAAAAAATTATATAGAATCGCTTGTGAAAAGCGTAGTTCAACAAAATATTAGCTTGAAAAAATTTTATTTTCTAGTGGTGGAATTTTGCCACCCCTATTTTAATATTCAATGTTTATTACGATGATACATTATATATCTTTAAAAAAATATTCAGATATGCTTTTGTTTTATATTATTTTCTTGTTATTTATTTTCTTTCCTCTTGAATTCAATATTTTCTCTAATAAACTTTATTAATTTACCTTTAAATGTTTTGAAAAAATTCAGCAAAACACAGAAAATATAATCACATAATTTGCTTTTGTACAGGCATTCAATTGACAAATTGCAAAAAATATCGCTGTTCCATTAATTCAAATAAGCGAAATGTTTGCAACTCTATTAAAATAGGAATTTTGAAATGCTTATTAAACAATCGTCATTACAATAGAATATAAAACTATAAAAAACAAAATAATTCTAAAACTATAATAAATAGAATGCGCTAAACTAAGCTGTAGGCAAAAAAAAAATCCTTGCTATTTTATGTACAAATATTCTAACGAATTTGAAGCTGTTGGTCGCAACAAAAAACCTAATAATGCCATCAGTAAAAGAAAAGTAATTAAAATTTTGTTGATGCCAAAAAATACACGAAACTATATAGTAATAACATATATGACAGACGATAAAAAAAACTCAAATGAAAAAAAAATGCATTATTTTAATACTGTCTGCAGGTTAATAGGTTTGTTTCTTATTTTGTTAATTCATAAAGCACCCACAATCTTTGAGACGAGAGCACAAACTAGGATCGGGTATAGGATTTAGAATGGCATTGTACAGAAGTTCACAAAACGATTAGGTCACGTTAGTTTGGAGACTCAAATAACGATCAGGTCCCGTTTGTTTGAAGGCTTCTATAACGATTGGGTCGCGCTTAAAGCGAGTAAAAAGCCAGAAGGACAAACGGGAACCTACATTTTATGTTGGATCAAGGCTAGTCATCTAGATTTCATGCAATTCGGTAAATCCGTTCTCCGATGATGATGAAACAAACAGATGAATTTTCAATTTTATTTAAATTGATTTCATATTCCCATTCATTAGTATAACTGGGTTTTTTTATTGATATAATTGAAAGAAAGCACAACTAAACAATTTCACTTTGCTTGTATATATAACTAAATATTCATTGGAATAGAGATTACATCACATGTGACATGAAAACTACATGTAGTGTGGGCACACAAAATATATAAAAATCAATCTCTGCGTTTGTCCCAATAATGAAGGCACACCAGCGTGAGACAAGTAAACCATAGCCAGAGAAGTATATCCTTTTGAAGTATATCCTAAATGCCAGAGAAGGATATCCTAAATGCCAGAGAAGGATATCCTAAATGCAAGTTAGATAATATTTGCCATATTATGCAAAATAGATAATTGGAATTTCTTTTATCACTGTACACTCAGCTGAAGAGTACTAAAAGGCATTGTTATTTAATTTACTATTTATAGCCGCAATATAATTTCCATAAAAATTTGAGTACGTAAAACTGTTTTTATTGCATATAATAAAATGAATAATGGACCCCTTCATTTGATGAAGATAATTAAACCGATGAACCAGACGTTAGAATTATATCGGTGATGTGTGAATATTGCAGTCACTACATATATAAAAGGCAAACGTAGATTACCACAATTACATTCGCCTGCATATTTCAAAGAAACAGAAGCCTTGTAGGTGAGTTCTTGCTTGAATTTTTTAAAAGTAACTTTGATCACTAAAAAGAAGCCCTTTGATGTCGAAAATTATTTCCTCTTTTTTTTTTCATATATATATTTTTACCCTTTTCTTCTATCTATCTGCCTGTTATTTCATTTTATAAACTTATGGCGAAGGTGCGATCTATAATTGCATTTATCAGAAGGATATTATATAAAAGATAACTTTATTTACAAAACATAACTAAAACACTGCTACATTCTACAGCGCGTACAATGCAACTAACAGAAATAAGAATGATCTGAAAATGTTCTGGGCTTGCTTTTATGTGCCTGCTCAGAGGCGTTGCGCATGCGTCATATGTAAATTTTAGAACATCTATCAAGATAAAGAAAGTTTTATGTTCGTCAATTTATCAGAAAGAGTGCCGCCATAAACTCTTCTTGGAGAGGTGCAGGGTTGGATTGGATGTGAATTTTGTCCCGGCCAATTTCAAGCATTAATGTTTCAAGGTAGCGGCCCTATGGCGGTGGTCAGCATTAAAGAGAAAACGAGAAAGCTCGTGATTTGCTAGGGAAAGTTGTTTTATGTATAATGAAGGAATATGTTTGTGTGTCTCATTGTGTGTGCACAGTCTGTGGCGGTAAATATAGCCACCGTGCGGATATGAAATTTGGTACACAGCTACTTCGGGTCCCCCAATAGGTGCACATCGTTCTTTTTTTAATTTCGAATCAGTTGTTTAGTTATTTTATATTTTAGCCCAATTCACAGATTTTGGGCGATATTCATACAAATCGAGTCCTTAGCGTTCTAAAATATTAACGCAGAATTTCCATCTTGATGCCATCGAAAAGACCATAGAATGTTCTTTCGTACAATATTTGAACTGAATCCGTAGGACAATTCCTTCATATTTATTTCATTAAATACATCCAAATTTGCCCTTTTTACGCTATCTGATATATATACCTATAATCTTTTGTAATGTTTTAAGTGATCGCATTTAGTCACACACAATGGATACTCCACGAAATGTCCACACGTCCAACGGATATTCGACTTTCTTACGGTTGATCTTAGCCCTTCCTTCCCTTCTTATTTTAGTTTTTCGCGGAGAGCTGCCGCAGATTCGCAAACGTTAGAACAGCTGGGCAGACATTTATTCTGGAGGAGAAAAACAGTTGATCGCAGCAAGTGCATATATATTCTTGGGTTTTCTAGATTTGCGAATTCCAAACATGTCATCCTGTTTCTTTTTATTTGGTATTATATTATCACTATGATTATTGTACTAAAATTTGACTGAAATTAGATGAAAATTAGCTGAGATAGCAATAATTGCGATTTTAAGTATTTTCATTTATTTGTCTCGAGAATGAATTTAGTTCAAAACAGACGATTTGGAAATTGAGTACTGTTATCTGTATCATTATATAAAAAATACGTTGTTTGGGGAACATATGGTCAATATAATAAATGGATCTAATTGTGCAGAGATTATTAAAATTTAGATGTACATTGTATCCATCGGTAGATCTTAACATAGAACGTAGAGTTTCTGCAAGCGACGGTTTCGGTCTTATTATTGTGTATGGTGGGGAAGGGGGGCGTATCACTGCCGTTGCACCAATGTACAAGGATTGCATGAAAATTTCACTGTTATTTATACAAACAAAATTTATTAATTTTACTATTCTATATAACTACCCTACTTCAACTCCCGTACAACGCCGGGTACATTTTCTAGAAAAAATATATCTTAGTCCCTCTCAATAAAATGCAATGTCTGTCTGTGTGTGTGTTCGTTACGCCTCTAGAGCAATTACCAGGTCGGACCGATTCATTGAAATTTGACACGCAAACAGCGGCGAAGCGTCAGAAGATACATCGTGGTCAGTGTCTATCTAAATAAATTACGGCCAAGTAACTTTTATTTTAATTCTATATAATTCGAAATTAACGTAAAAAATGTTTTCTACGTAAATACATGAAGGGAGATATCGACAAAATTTTACTCCGCTTGGGGTCTGTTTTCTTTTTCTTCTGCTTATACTCGTATAAATATATAGATTGATAGATAGAAAGAGATAGAGAGAGCGGACAACGATTGCTCAGGCGAGACATATTTCAAAGTGTCTCTCCGCATCAATGCGCTATTGAGGGCTGAAAGAGTATGCACGCGCTGATTCTACCATACAGTTATCGGGTAAACGCTGTTGTCATTTTACACATTAACCGCGCTCCAAATCTTTGAGGCCTAAACTAACCAGGTTACACTACTCACTGTAACTTTAAATTTGGCATATCGTTGTCTTTTGTGATGCATTTTGATTCTTTGGATTATGAGCCAGTCCGTCTTGGTCCCGTCATAAGAATGTACTCGTTTTTAACACTTTACAACATAGTTGAAAAGTGTTTATGACTTCGTTCATTCTGTCTGTCTGTCCGTTAGCACGGTAACTGCCGTAAAAATGACTTTCTCAAAATGAAATTTTAATATATTGTTCTGATGGTCTGTGGGTATGGGAATATAAATGAATAATATTACTCAATTAGTTTCGGATTGAACTCGGGTTGAAAAAAATGAAATACACTGAACCTTATGGAACCTAATTTTTCGAACAATTTTTAAGCGAATTTAAAATTCACAAATTGCTTCGAAATGTTTAGAAAATTTTCAAAATATCACATAAAATATATAAAAAAAAATTTCAGAAAAATATATTCAGTAGTTTTTTAAATAAAAATTATAATAATTACACCCATTATATGAAGAGATCACGTAACCCACTTCAAAATAATATGGCATCCATCTTGTGTCAAAATCGTGATGTTTAAAGTTCTTTTCAATTTATATTTGGTGTTGCATTCATCCTAAAACCGTTTATTTTTGCTTAAGTTCATTGCATCTGTTGGAACGCCTAATTAGTGTTGGCGACGATACTTGGTATGGTCGGTTGGCGCTCGCCAAAAACCGAGAAAATGCTGCAACCCTTTTGTAACCAGCAGTTGTGAAATATCTTTTGACGCCTTTGGGCCAGCGGGAGTTCTCTCCCCAATATTGTATACCATATATGGTTGTGATAAAAATAAATCATTAAATACAGTCCACTTTGAGTATTCAATTTTGAGCTATCTCCCCCACATTAGTGGTCCAGTGCGACCGGAGTCCCAACCAGGAGAGATGGAAACGATTACTAGTCTTAACAGACAACGAGGTGCTCTAAAAAGCAAAATATCAAAATTGGAACTTTTTCAGAAAGAGTTCAGTGAATCGCCGGAATCGGCAATAGAATTAAAAGTGAAGCTAGCAAATTGTGCTACAATTCAAGAAAAAGTTGAAGAACTACAAAAGTTGTATTACGGATTACCAGAGACTGTGGATTTATCAGAGGCGGATGTCGAAATTCAAGATCTGGATACTCGAATTGAACACTTGGAGGTAAGCTTCAAATTCCTACTTACAACTTTGAAAAGTGAAAATAGCAGTACTGTTAAAAATGCTTACCAAAATGAAGCTTTGAATATCAAACTTCCCGAAATTCCGTTGCCACAATTTTATGGCAGATATGAAGAATGGAGCAGTTTTAAGGATCAGTTTGTAAATTTAATATCAAAAAATGAAAAGCTAACTGAAACTCAGAAGTTATATTACTTACGTTCTACCTTAAAAGGTCCAGCAAAACAAATCGAAACTGATGATGACACATTCGATTCATTATTTACTGCGCTCGTTGAAAGGTTTGAAAACAAACGAGTAATTGTAGATACGCATATTCATGCCATAATTAACTACGAGAAAATACAACATGAATCTGCTAAAGAGCTGCGTAGTTTAGTAGATAATCTAAGAAAGAACTTAAGAGCTCTTAAAGTGTTAGAATTTGACAGGAATAATTTATCAGATATAGTATTAATTAACATACTATTACAAAAACTAGATCGAGAAACACGTAAACAGTTCGAATCTACACTGAAAACAACGGATGTTCCGAAATTTGACGAATTTTTAGAATTTTTAGAGAAGCGAAGTCTAGTGCTTGAAAGCATTAACCGAAATTCAGGCGTCAAATTTAATAAAAGTATACCCTCTCCGCCTATCAAAACTAAAAGTTTCATCATTCATGCAAATGAGAAAGTGAAATGTGTAATGTGTAGAGGTTCTCACTACTTAAGCAAATGTAGTGCCTTTCAAAATATGGATGTACCCAAAAGATTAGAATTTGTGAGAACAAATAAACTTTGTATCAATTGTCTGAACAGATCTCACATAGCTTCTCAATGTATTTCAAAATATTCCTGTACCATATGTAATAAGAAACACCATACGCTTTTACATCGCTCTTCTAGCCTTGAAGAGGCGCCGATGGAAAAAAGTAGGTCACGAAATGAACCTCATAAAGAAAATGAATTGAATGCCAATAATCCTCATTATGACGCAGTATCGCTAAATAGAAACGAAACTGTAGCAGATGCCCATCTTTCCCCCCCTCTTCAAAGCTTCAGTAATATATTAAAGAAGAAATCAACAGTTTTACTGAGCACGGCTATTATATATGTTTATAATTCAAGCGGAGAAAAGAAAAAATTCAGGGCTGTGTTAGATAGTGCTAGCCAAATCAATATGATTTCTTCAGAGTGTGCAAATATTTTGGGATTAAAAAGAGAAAAAACTTATGCACCAGTATCTGGAATAAATGACACCATAAATACCATAAAATCGAAAGTTTATGGAGTGGTTTCGAATGAGAATGAGAATTTTAAAGAAGATTTGGAATTTCTTGTAGTTCCAAAAATCACAGACTTAACTCCGTCTAATGTATTGGATATTTCTAACCTTAATTTACCGCAATTTATTGATTTGGCAGATCCGACATTTTTTAAGCCTGGAAAAGTGCACTTATTGCTAGGAGCTGAGTTTTTCTTTAAGGTTTTGAAATATGAGAAAATGCAAATTAATGACCACATAATTTTGCAAAATTCTGTTTTCGGTTATTTAGTTTCAGGAAAACTACCTTGCACTCAATCCGTGAAACATTGTTTTTTATCCAAACAAGATAATTTAGAACAATCGATTGCGAAATTTTGGCAAATCGAATCAGTTGAGGAAGTTTCAAGTAAAAAAAGTGAAGAGGAGGTATTTTGTGAAACACATTTTAAAAAAACACATGTTAGAGATCAAGCGGGTCGGTATGTTGTTCAAATGCCATTTAAGGAAGACCCCAAGAGCTTAGGCAAATCAAAAGAAAATGCTTGGAGAAGGTTAACTTCGCTTTGGAACAGGCTTTCCAAGAATCCGGAGCTTAGTTTTTTGTACCAGGAATTTATGCGGGAATATGAAGAGTTAGGGCACATGCAGAAAGTTGATGAAGAATGTGAACCCGAATCAGTCTATTATATTCCCCATCATAGTGTGTATCGTCCTGAAAAAAGCACAACTAAGTTGAGGGTTGTTTTTAATGCGTCGGCTCCAACATCGAACGGGAGGTCACTTAATTCCTTACAAGTGAATGGAGGTGTAGATCAAGAAGATCTTTTTTCCATAATGTCAAGATTTAGGACGCATCGTATCGCCCTTACAGCTGATATAAAGAAGATGTTTCGAATGATATTAATAGATCCAGTTCAAAGGGATTTACAGAGAATCTTATGGAAACATAGTCAAGACGATCCGGTGAAGATATATCAGCTGCGCACGGTCACCTATGGAACAACTAGTGCTCCATACTTGGCTACCAGGACTCTAAGGCAATTGGGCCTTGATGAAGGTGATAAATTTCCGTTAGCTGCGTCTGTTCTACAAACTGATTTTTATGTTGATGATCTTGTAACTGGTGTTGAAGATGTTGCATCAGCCGTTAAGTTGCAAAAACAACTAGTCAGCTTGCTTCAATGTGGAGGTATGGAACTTCACAAGTGGTCTTCAAATGAAAGATCTCTCTTGCAAACCGTACCATATGAGGACCAGGAATATTCCTTTGATAAGGATAAGGAAACCATTAAAACTCTTGGTGTTATTTGGAATCCGAAAAGTGATACTTTTGGATTTTCCGTTACATCTACAATGAACATGACAATATGTACTAAACGTTCAGTGCTGTCTGATATTGCCAGATTATTTGACCCGTTGGGTCTATTAGGGCCAATTTTGGTTAAAGCGAAAATTTTCATGCAAAGACTTTGGTTGATTAAAATTGATTGGGATCAACCATTACCTGATAAGGAAGCTCGAGACTGGAGAAAATTTGCCCATTCCCTACAAGCCGTTAAACAAGTTACAGTAAACCGGTATGTTTTCACTGGAAGTGATACGCTAGTAGAACTCCATGGTTTCTCAGATGCTTCCAAGGACGCTTATGGTGCATCAGCCTACGTCCGATGTGTCTCTTCATCAGGTGAAATTTCTATGAACTTAATATGCAGCAAAAGCAGAGTGGCACCGATTAAAACTGTCAGCATACCTCGCTTAGAGCTATGCGCTGCAGAACTCTTGTCTAAACTTGTGAAGAAGTTAATAACTTCATTGAAATTGAATTTCCAAGGAGTCTATTTATGGACCGACTCAACTATCGTTCTAGGATGGATCAAAACTAATCCTCATGTCCTAAAAACCTTTGTTTCTAATAGAGTCGTTAGAATCCAGGAATTGACTGGTTCCTATTGCTGGCAGCATATAAAGTCAGCGGACAATCCTTCGGATCTGGTCTCAAGAGGACTTTCTGCTGAGAAAATATCTCAGTGCAGGTTGTGGTGGCACGGTCCAAAAATCTTCCTCCAAGAGATGCCTGCTTCTAATAATATGCCTTTCTCTAATGACAATGAATATGTTGTTGTTGTTGAAACCCAGACCGTCCGACCTACCAGAAAGGTGTAAGGTAACTGTTTGGACGGTCGGGAAGTGCCACCCAATTTAGACCGGAACCCAGTGGAGGAGGCATCCACAGGGACCGTACCCTCCTTCCCCTACCACCAACCTCTCGGAAGGACTTTCGGACCCACATGTTTAACGTGATCGTACTCCGCATGAACACGGCGGCAGGTTTGGCAGTGGCTGGAATCGAACCCGGGCCTACCGAGTGCAACTCCAGCGCGCTAACCAATGGGCTACCGCGCCCTGACAATGAATATGTGAAAGAACTGAAAAAAGACTGCATATCATTAACTTTAACTACAAAGACTGAGGTTTTAGATAGTCTCCTTAATTGTACAAATAGCTTTTTGAAACTAATTAGAATTGTAAGTTTTATTTTTAGATTTGCAAGAAATGCCAAGAACCCCCATGACAGATGTGTGGGACCCCTAAATCCGGAGGAGCTAGGTAAGGCACGAGAAGTTATCATTCGAATGATTCAGGTAAAAGAATTTGGTAATGATATCAAGAGTCTCACTAAGGATGGGTCAGTCCCCCTTAACAGCAAATTAAAATGTCTAAATCCATTTATGGATAAAAACTCCCTGTTGAGAGTTGGGGGGCGGTTAGTGGATTCTGATCTCAGTTTTGACCAAAAACACCCCATTATTCTTCCAAAGGAAGGTAAATTAACTAAAATGATTTTTGAGTATTTTCACAAGAAAAACTTGCATGCTGGTCCTCAAACTCTTTTATATGCTGTTCGACAGCAATTTTGGCCAATTAGTGGCAGAGACCTAGCCAGAAAGGTTGTTAATAATTGTATTATTTGTTATAAACAAAAACCTAAAGTTTCTGAACAATTGATGGGTAATTTACCCTCTGAAAGAGTAAATCCAACCCCTCCCTTCAACATTTCAGGTGTCGACTTTTGTGGGCCTTTTTTCATAAAATCGTCTGGTCAACGACGTGGAAGGGTCATAAAAGTGTATCTAGCCCTTTTTATTTGTTTTGCCACTAAGGCCACGCATATAGAACTAGTGTCGGATTTAACTGCTGCGGCATTCATTGCGTGCCTTAAAAGATTTTTCGCCAGAAGAGGGAAAAGTGCTGTGATCTATAGCGACAATGCAACCAACTTCGTCGGTGCTAGTTCTGAGTTAAAAAGACTTTTTGAACTGGTAAGGAAGCCTAATGACCATTTAGGGTCTTATTTGTCATCAGAACAAATTTCTTGGAAGTTTATTCCTCCCAGATCCCCAAACTTCGGAGGGTTATGGGAGGCCGGGGTAAAATCAGTTAAACATTATTTACGGCGAACTGTTGGCAGTGCTAACTTAACGTATGAGGAATTCTTAACAGTTATAGTTCAGATTGAAGGAATACTAAATTCGAGACCCATTTCCCCCTTGTCCTCAGATCCCAATGATTTCCAAGCACTAACCCCAGGCCATTTTTTAATTGGACGGCCTTTAAATGCAGTTCCTGAACCCGAATTGTTAGAAATAAAAGATAACAGGCTGTCGAGGTGGCAACTCACAATAAAAATTGTCCAAGGCATATGGTCTAGGTGGAGAAAGGATTATTTGAGTAATCTTCAGCAACGATCCAAATGGATCTTTCAAAGGGGTAATGTACTAAGGGATGATCTAGTTTTAATAAAAGAGGACAACCTTCCTCCTGCTAAATGGTGTTTAGGACGAATTGCAGATACAATTAGTGGTTCTGATGGTAAGGTCAGAGTGGTAATGGTCAAAACACCTAATGGAATTGTAAAAAGAGGTGTTTCAAAAATTTGTGTTTTGCCTATGAATGTATAATTAATTTCACTTGTGTTAATTGTGTAGTGTAATTTACTTGTGTGTAACTTGGTTTGATTCAGTGTGATACGTATTTTCCTTACTTCAACAGTATATGTTTGAATTATTGCTCTATCAATTTTAAGTTAATGGTTACATGAAGGTATAAAAACTGTACTCTACTATTTTGAAATTTCATTTCAAGGCCGGGCGGAATGTTGGAACGCCTAATTAGTGTTGGCGACGATACTTGGTATGGTCGGTTGGCGCTCGCCAAAAACCGAGAAAATGCTGCAACCCTTTTGTAACCAGCAGTTGTGAAATATCTTTTGACGCCTTTGGGCCAGCGGGAGTTCTCTCCCCAATATTGTATACCATATATGGTTGTGATAAAAATAAATCATTAAATACAGTCCACTTTGAGTATTCAATTTTGAGCTATCTCCCCCACAGCATCTATATTCTAAAACAGCGCAATTACAATATATTTGAGTTTAAGTGATCAATGGTATCCATCTTGTGTCAAAATAGTGATTTTTAAAGTTCTTTGTAATTTATATTTGGTGTTGTATTCATCCTAAAACCGCTTTATTTTTGCTTAATTTCTGTGCATCAATATTCTAAAACTAGGCAATTACAATATAATTGTGTTTAAATGATCATCAAACTTTGATTATTTCTACAACGAAGCCCAATTTTCACTTATGGAGATTGTAAACACATCAAGCTGTAAGATGAGTTGTATAAGAATTGCTGAATTTCATTAACGCAAAATTATTTAGCGCTGGAGTCTGCAATATAGTTGGTATGAAACAGTTATTGATTTTATACAGAGAACAGACGATTATATAGCAGACTTTTTGATGAGGTTTTAAGAACATATAGTTAAATTACTTTTACCTCCATGGTTTTAAGTTTTTAAGTAAAATAAATAATTGTAGTAATGTGATGAATGAAAGGAATAGAATAAAAGTGTATGAATGAAAATGTTACTGCTTTTTCATAAGAGAGCCCTGCGATTTATATTTCAATGACGTCATTTGAATAAAGTATTTTTTTCGATGAAGTTTTCAAAAATAGTAAATTATTTTAGTATTGTGATAATTTTAAATATATTACCACTGAATGTATCGCATTTTAGAGATGTTTAAATAAAATTTCATTGCAGTTGGAAAGTGCTTCATAATCAATGCTTTATACATGATTGATCTTTCTTGTTTGGAAATAACTTGAGAAACGAAACAGCTAAAAAGTCCAAATTAACATGTCGTTGTTTTTTGTGGTATATATATATTTTAATTCTTTAGATTCTGAACCTTGCCGATCCTGCCGGTTTTGGGCCCGCAATAGTAAGTTGTATGTCTTTTGGGAATGACTTCAGAACCGTAGTAGCTAGAAAACTTAAAATTAGGCACATATTGTCTTTCATTGTATATTTTTATTATTTGGATTTTGTAATTTAGTAATCCAGCCCGTTCTGGGTCCGTAATAGGAAGTTGCATGTTATTGGGAAATAACTCGAAAACTGAAACAAGTAGAAAGCTCAAGTTTGGGTACTCGAGATATATTTACTTTGAGTTTTGAACTTTGCCGGTCTAGCCCGCCTAGGGCCCACCGTAGAAAAATACATGTTATTTTGGAAATTTAAGCGTGCAAAAATCAAATTTTGAAGATCTACACAAACACTTATTTTAAAATAAATTAAAATGTAGAAAACAAATTAAAATAATTTTGTTTGTGAATTTTGGTTTATGGTTTTGTCTCTTCAAATTATTTTATCACGCTTCGCCACCGATGGCCAAACAGTTAAAAATATTCTAGTAAACAAAACATTCGATTTAGCACTGTAGAAATAACATCATTATTAAAAACTCTTGTTTCTATAAAATTTCAAATGAACTTCCAACGAAAGCGACTCAATTCGCACGGTCACAGTGGAACAATGTGCCGTACAGTCCATGCTCGGCCAGCCCAAAAATTGACCAACCCGGCCATTTTAAACCTCTAATGTTAGCTGACCAGACCAAGTCTTCACTGTTTAATTACGTGCCAGCCGTGAAAACTTTTAATGTTAGACGACTCGGACCGTTCCGTTACTGTATGATAAAGCCCATAGGCGCCGACTGCGGAGGTGCTCGGGTGCTCCAGCATCCCCCGGGGGAAATTTGGGGGATTCACAGCACTTTCCAAATTTTATCATTAACCAATTTCTTTAATTTAAAAATGATTTTGCAGAACGAAAATTTTCGCCTTCAAAATCAAATTCTTTGTTTCAAGATTACTAGGATCCAAGATTACTAGATCCAAGATTACTATATTACACGGTCAAAATACTAGGGAAAAAAATGTTAAGCCACTTCTTTCAATCTCCAAAGAGATTAAAAATTTTCCAAACGTTTCAATTGGGTTCAGACGGTACAGTTTCTTTGCGGCCATTCTTCCCAACTAGTTGGTGTTTGAGAGTTCGCTCCATTTCATCATTGGACAAAAATTACGAAATGGTCATTAAGTTCCTCGAAGGTATGTGCAAGAAAGTTGGTGAAGCAGGAGCAAAAGCTTACGGCTTTCTTAAAAAAAAATTAAGAATTCTAAATTTTCTTTACGACAAAAATTGTTATTTTTGTCTTAAGAGTGGAGATATTAAATATTGCTCGCCAGAAAACATCCTTGAACTTTCAAGATGCAAATAATTACGTCAAAAGTGTAATAGAGTCTATTCAGACTCAGAGAGAAGAAAAAAACTTTGAGGATTTATGGGAAGAAGTAATAAAAAAAAAAGGTGTAGAATTGGGTTTAGAAGATCCTGTCCTTCTATGGATCAGAAAAATTGCAAGAAGATTTGACGAGGAAGTGATTCTTATCAATTTCAGTCACCTAAAGAAAAATATCGTCAAATTTACTTTCAATTAGTGGACAATGTCATAAGTTCCCTAAACACAAGATTTGAGAAAAATACGATGGAGCATCTTTCCATGACTGAAAACTTTGTCCTTAATAAAATTAAAAGTGAAGAACAAATAGGATCTTTTTACAGTTCGGATTTTGATAGCAAAAGGTCGTCGCTTCACCGGGATATGTTTTGGTACACAATTAAGGCGAATTCTGTAGAAATTAACAGTATATCCGATATAGTTGACTTTTTCAATAGAAAAGAAAACATTTCTCTTCATTCGCTCATACCAGAGTTCTGTAGATTAATAATCCGAATATTAACAGTTCCCGTTACATCATGTACAGCTGAAAGATCTTTTTCTACTCTCCGGCGACTTAAGACTTACTTGAGATCTACAATGAAGCAGCAGAGACTAAATAGCGCGGCTATTCTGCATGTTCACAAGGAGATAGCTACCAAATTGAACATGGATTTAATCGCAGACGAGTTCATAAAGAGAGCAGAAGTCTGATTATATACATTTTGTAGTAATAACAGAAATTACTAGCAAATAAGAGTGTAAATACTTTTCTCATTTCTGTTATTACGTATCTTTAGGTCATTTGCCCCCATCCTTGATTTCGGTCTGGAGACGCCCCTGATGGGGATATAAGTTCTGCATGGGTTTATGTTTCATCTTGATCAATTTTGCAAATCTTGTAGGACTTCATTAAATTCATGATAAGTTACCATTTTTCCGAACGATTACAAAAATTTAAAGACATTTTAATTTTTGAGCCCCCCCCCCCCCGAAATTTTTTAAAGTCGGCGCTAAAGCCCTTATTTCCACGAAAATGTCCGGTCAGAAGCGCATGAATGTATCCGGCCAGTGAATGCCATTGGATGATTATATTCATTGGAGTATTTTCTATGTTGATTGGAATGTTCTGGAACCAAACCGGTTCTCAAACCCATTGGCCCATCGGGTGTCGCCCGATGGGCCAATCCCACCCTGGAGAGCTGTGATAACTTGTCAAACATTTTTGCAAATATGTAGCTTATGAGTTACTCTGATAAAGCAATTGGTTCTAAACTCAAATCGGAACGTTAAAAAAAGAAACTTTTTATTCATAACCAAAAATCTAAACAACTAAATAAAACACAATTATGGGGGAGAAGGGAAATCACCCTTAAAACTTCGTTAAAGCCATTCTTTTTTAAGTTCTATATTTATTGAATAAAATGTTAAGAAAATTTTAAAAAATAATAATTATCAAAATATTGCAATTAAAATGCGTTTTATAATCAAAACTGGTACATGTACAATTTTAGCAAATCTCCCTGACTCGTTTTCCTCAAAAATCGTCTCACCGAAATCGTTTTCCTCAAAACTGTTGTTTTCGACCTTGCACGTATTGTAGCGTCCAACCAAATTAACCTAGAATCTTCAAACCTTGCATGCTGTTGTCAGGGTAACGATACGACACACTTAATTTCACAGAAAAAGGGGGGAGAAAAAGTGAAGTGAAGTGAAACTTTTCATACTAATACTATTTATTTCTTATTTACACTGTTATACAACATATTAAATTCATAACATTTATCAAAAGGTTCTTTCACACTTTGCAAAAAATTGACTCAATTGACCGTTCAATTTTTGTTTCATACACTTTCAATTTACATAAGATGATTTATTGAATTGGATTACAAACAGTTTTCCTCAATCTTTCGCCTTTGGTTCATTTACACAGTCCAACTTAATACACATAATCTCATACTTTCACCCAAGAGTCGCCGAAGTCCTTATGCACAAGTCTAACTGAGAACTACGGCATACCCGCTGTTGGAGCCCGTGAAGTATGTATTTGAAAGAAGCCATGTGTTCTTGTTTGGCGAGCGCCAAGCAGCGGGTGGCGAGTTTTTAAAAGCAAATTTGTAGTGTTGGAATAAAACTTGTAGCGATAGGAGACACGAGAAAGTGGCTCGTTGTTCTCATTATTTCATTTAAATAGTTTGTAATAAAGGTATGGATAAGTGATGCTGCATTCTTCATTTATAGAAATACAGTCCACTACTCATTTAGAAAGACTTTATTTAGGTATGTTTAATTCATCCTTCATTTGTGGTCCGCTCGCGGAGATACCTATGGAATCGTAATACTTTCCGTACAAAATCGTCAAACACATTGGTGTTGTTTTTATAGTTTAGATTGATATTCATTTGTAGCTGAGATGTCAGAAATAACAATTTTCAATCGAAAACGCGGAAATATCAAAGGGCAAATCACAAAATTTGCAGCTGCCCTAGTCTCCGATGAAAAGAATGAAGCGGTGATTAGTGCCCGGTTGGAAGCTTTAGAACGCTTGCAAATAAAATTTGAAGCCTTAAAACTGGATTATTACTCAAATGTTCAAGAAGAACATCTTGAAGAAATTGAAGGCCAACTGTCAGAAGTCGATGAGGAACTGCAGAATTTGGAGGTGAGTTTGAAAACTTCCTTACATCAGTTTAAGATAGCTAGTACACTCTCTGTTGTTCCGAACACTAATGTTCCCATTAGTAATGATTTTGCTGGAACTATATCCGTAAAATTGCCCGAAATTCCACTGCCAATATTTTCTGGCAAATATGAAGAGTGGAGTTGCTTCAAATCCCAATTTAAGAGCTTAATTGAAGATAATCCAAAATTAACGGACAATCAAAAAATTTATTATTTGCATGCAGCTTTGAAAGGGGAAGCAAAGCATATCGAAACTGTCGATGATACGTACAGTTCTCTGTTTCAAGCACTTGAAAATAGGTACGAAAATAAAAGAGCAATCGTGGATACGCATATCAAAGGCATCATTAATTACGAAAAATTGACACAAGAATCAGCTAGAGATTTGCGCAAATTACTAGACTGTGTTAATAAGAATTTGAGAGCATTGAAGAGCTTAAAATTTGATCGAGATATTCTTTCGGATGCCTTACTTATCAATATACTTCTTCAAAAATTAGATCGCGAAAGTCGGAAACAATTCGAACTAACTTTGAAAACTAATGAGGTTCCTGTTTTTGAAGAACTCATAGATTTTCTTGAGAAAAGATGTCAAGTTTTAGACAGTATCAATCGTAACATTTCGAATAAACCTAAAATGATCAATTATGATCAAGGAATTAAATCCAGAAATTTAATGGTAAAATCTACTGATAATACCCCAACATGCATTTTGTGTAAATATTCTCATCCATTACATAAATGTGAAATGTTTCTGAAACTTTCCCCTCAAGAAAGATACGAAATAGTTAGAAAAAATAAATTATGTTTGAATTGCTTTGGATACCATAAAGTGGCGGTTTGCCGATCTCAATTTGTGTGCAACACTTGTAAATCTAAACACCATTCATTATTGCATAAAACAGATGTAAAGTTAATGAAGCCTAAATCTCTCCCCACTTCGTTTGAAATGGATCAGAATTCCGATGCTGGGAACTCGAATCAAGTAAACATTGGCGGCGATGAGTCGGCACAAATATTAACGTCTTGTTTTGTAACGGAGAAAAAGAAAATAATTCTAGCAACGGCAGTTATTTATATTAGAGATGGAAGGGGTAATTACGTAAAAGGAAGAGGTATTCTTGACTCTGGGAGCCAAATTAATTGCATAAGCTCTGATTTCGCAAATGCACTTGGTTTACGAAAGGAAAGAATAAATATCCCAGTCACAGGGTTAACAGATTGCTTGATAAATGTAAAAAGAAAAACAAGTACGAGTATTTCGAATTCAAATGGATCATTTTCTGCAACGATTGACCTTTTAATTATCCCTAAAATTACAGAGATGATGCCTGCTACATATTTGGATACGAAAGAGTTAAAAATTCCACCGAACATAACTCTAGCTGACCCAAGGTTCTTCGAACCGGGGAAGGTTGATTTATTGATTGGTGCAGAGCTATTTTTTGAAATTTTAAAGAGTAACAAAATTCGTTCCACTCAGTCCGTTACATTCCAAGATACTGTATTTGGTTACGTAATAAGTGGAGCCGTGGAAGGTAGAGTTGAGGAAAGACAACACTGTGGGTTGCTCTCTCAGATAAATAAGTTAGAAGATATCGTACAAAGATTTTGGGAAATAGAAACAGTTTCAGATCCTCCCTGTTCAAAAAATAAAGAAGAGTTACATTGCGAAGAACATTTTTTAAAAACTCATAGTAGAGATGTAACAGGGAGATATACAGTGAGTCTTCCTATTAAGGAAAATGCTGAACTTGGCAGTTCTATACAATCCGCTAGAAAAAGGTTGAATAATTTATGGTATCGATTGGATAAAAACCCTGAATTAGCTGTCCTTTACAGTAACTTTATGAACGAATATGAGAGGCTAGGACACATGCGTGAAGTGAGGGAGGTGACTCCAGAAGACTCGATCTATGTTATGCCCCATCATGGGATTTACAAGGCTGATAGTAGTACCACAAAGTTGCGCGTCGTTTTCGATGCTTCAGCACCTTCCACTACTGGAAGTTCCCTGAACCACTGCTTGTACTAATTTAAAGTAATAAAAAATTAAACTAATTTAAAGTAATTTAAAGTAACTTATTAATTAAACTAATTTAAAGTAACTTATAAATTAAACTAATTTAAAGTAATTTAAAGTAACTTAAACTAATTTAAAGTAATAAAAAATTGAAAGCTCACAACAAAAATGATGTCCAATTACAAATCAATCACACATATTTTACAGACACCTGAAATGTAGATACACTCTTCTAACAGAACTAATCATAGGACTTTCACCGAAGAATCGACGAAGTTTTCATGAGAAACTCTAACAGTATCCGCCATTGCTGTTTAGTCACTTACCAAAGAAACCTAGGGTGATGTTATGTGTGTTATGTGCAGTCGGCGCTCTGAATGGTCAGTGAATCAAAATATTGAGAAATTGTTTTCAATATTAAGTATTGAAATTCACTGAAAATTGGGAGATCATATCACTTAAATGTCATTTAAAGACCGTTCTTCATACTTTACTATAAAAATTGAGACTGTGCGATAACTTTTCCGATTGTTACGAACTCATTAGTGTGAAAATTGATCAAAATCGATCAAAAGATAACATCAAATAAGAATAATAAAATTCAGTGGTGGTCGAAATAGTTTTGCATGAATAACATTCTGTAAAATAAAACTCCAGTAAAGCTCCTTAAGTTTATTCGTTTTTGTTTAGACTCATTTGTTTCGTTTAGAGGCTTCCAAAGCACTACAAGTGACTCTCTAACTGTTTATAGATAGATAGTATTTGTAGTTGTCGCCCTGATTTCATCTGGAAACTTAGACCATAGATTGTACCTCAAAATGTCCAATTATTTTACTAACTTACTTTGCAATATATAAATTAAACTCATACAATATATTTGATGAGGATTTTACATTTAAGTTAATCTATAAATTTGCCTGACGACACATAAATACGTATTTGAATACGTATATTTCCACCTATTCTGTTCAAATCTCCCCTATTAAACTTCCTATTGTCTTTAAACAAAACAAAATCGCTCGAGTTTGTGCACCAATATTTCAGCAAGGAGTGAGTAAATAGATTGAGCTGAAACAATCCTGACATTTTAAATAGTACAGCTTCCCCACCCATTGGGAAAACCCAGGGGTTAAAATGCTAAAATATCGAAATTATAACCATTATTCTTCCAGAACTAAAAGCTTAATCCAAAATCCAATTATATAAAATTATATCCATTATCCAAATATATGCTTTCAAAGAGCTACAAATTCTCACGTATTGTTCATAGCTTTGATCATCATATCATTCATTAACTTTTCGTTTTTGAGATATAAGCATTACAAACTTTTGAACTTGACAAGATGATTACTCCAAAACTATAAGAACATTTAAAAAAATGAATATAGATCTTGATATTAAATTTAGTACATAATTTTGCCGTTCATTATTTATATCTATTTATAGTTTGGAAGATATTTCGTGTTAAAGTAAAAATTTTTTAAAGATACTAGCTCGAATAGAAGCTTTTTAAGTTTTTTCGAAAAAATAAAGTTCAAAATGTAAAAATATTGATATTATTTTTATACATTCATAATCCATAGCTGCCAACTTATTTGGAGTAAAAATCAGAAGATTTTTGAAAAAAAAAATCAGAATAGCGCGTAAAATGAGTTTTACAGAACAAATCGACATAAATCTGATTTTCAAAGGACACAATGTAAATAATGCACAAATATGTGAAACACACAACTGTTTTGAGATCTCTTTGGAAACAGTTGTATGCATGTTCATTTGTACATTATTTACATTGTATCCTTCATCTCTCAAAATATTTTGACAGAACGTTACATTATGTAATGATGATATAATTCGTTATGTAATGATGAAAAATGATATAATTCTATTATATTTAGAAAATGCAAGTTTGACAATTGCGTTTAAGAACAGGGTTGTTTAAATATATGGGCAAATTTAATTTTAACACATTCCTTTATATTAATTCTAAACTATGATTTTGTTATCTATAATAACTCATGCTTTTATTTTGTCAGTTTTGTTGAATTTAAATCATTACAATAGTCAGGATTTATGAACTTAATTTCACAAAAAAAAATTTTTTTTACAATTGGGAAGACACAAATTTTTTGTTCTTAAACTGCAGTATATTTTTAAACACATTCATAAAATTATCATGTATTATTAAAATGTGCATTGTCTAGTGTCTACACATAAATAAAAATTGGTGGCAGTATATTTTAAAGAAAATGTTTATTTTGTTCAAAAATATCTTTTCATAAAAATGTGTCAGAAAGGGCTTCAGATAGAAAAAGATTGAATTTCATGATCGTACTATTTATATGAAAATAATTAAAAAATTAACTTTTATAATCAACCAAACTATGAAAATAAGCTACTTTAGTCCAGTTAATGTGCAACAATAAGGAGATCGATGGAAAAGGATAATTGCGTAATCTCGGAAACGCCCGCGAAAAAAAAACTGAATTTCACGATCGTACTATTTATGTGAAAATAATTAAAAAAATTTGCCTTTGTAATCAACCAAAATATGAAAATAAGTTAATTTAATCAAGTTAACGTGCAACAATAAGGAGATGGAGATCGATGGAAAAGGATAATAGCGTTCTCTCGGCAACCGCTGCAGAGATGAAAAAAAAAATTACCATTTATATGAAAATAATTAAAAAGGTGACCTTTATAATCAACTGAAATATAAAAATAAACTAGTTTAGTAAAGTTAATGTGTAATAATCAGGGGATGGAGATGGATGGAAAGAGGCAATTATGTACTCTCAGCAAAGCCTGAAAAGAAAAGACTGAATTGCTCATCTTAAAATTTAAGCGAAATATAATTTGCTTAGTAAAATAATTCTTTATTTTTATTCGCACTATAAAAATAAATTAGGTCTATTGTTCTGATATGAAATCATTAGAAGAAGAAAATGGATGCAAACTGGTAATTTTGGACTCTCAACAAAAAGGGGTAAAAGTAAAACAAATATTTTCAAATGCTGTGCGAAGTTTTTTCTTCTGTTTCCCCTTTGAGTCCAATGACAACATATGTATTAATGATATATATGATAACATACATCACGGTGATTACGGAAACAAAAATCTACAACTTATTTTTGATTCCTTTCTGTGGGGGATTTTATGCCTACACTTCCGGGTTAGAAAGACGAGCATTGTCTGCCGTCCGTTTCTTGAACGCTGCGTGCTGGAAGTACCAGAATAAATAGCTTGTCACACGAGAACGTCTGCGTTCATTGCCTGCGTTCATTTGCATTACTTGTCACACGAGAACGTGAACGTTCTCGTGTGACAAGCAATCCAAATGCTTGGCGACATTTTGGTGTAAATATATAAATTTGGCGATAAATCGGCAAATTGGCGCGATTTTTAGGCGTAATTAGTAAAAAATATTAAAAATCGTAAAGAAATTGATTACGCGCGTAAAATCGTAAAATAAGAGAATTTTCGTAAAAATTACGAAAAATTCGTAAAAGTTGGCAGGTATGATAATCCTATTTCCGACAAAACAAGAAAAATTATTTACATTTTTATCTATTATAGGTTCGGGGTATAAGCGTCCAAAGTGTTTCCATTTTTCGCAACACTTCAATTTCCATCACAGAAACCCCAAGCATAGATGTTATTCACATCAAAAACTAAAGAGTATAAAAGAAAAAACTCTGAAGTGCCTTAGCAAAACTAGTCCGCAAGTATCTATGTACCAAAATTCATATCTGGCATAGCTCGAATTTTCTGCTACGGCACGCACGCACGCGCACACACACACATATGGATGGCTTTTATTGTTTAAGAACGAATTGGAGTATCAAACATAAATTGTTTTCACTCTTTCAGAATACTCGAATATTTTGCATCATCAACAAATGGAGATGATTAGATTAATAGTCCCTCTGCTTCTGGCGATCTGTGGTGCAATGGCAGGAACTTTTCCAATACCGGAAGACTTAGTTATCGACTTGACTCAGAATTTCGATGAAAATACGATAACGTTTCCTACCTATGAAGACTTTAAAATGGAAGTCACCTACAAGGGAATATCTCCTAAAGGTTACTGGTGAGTATGCGCAATAGGATTCAATATCTATGCAAGTCTCTTACTTTTAGCCAGGTGGATATTTTCTTTGCTATACATCGACATGAAAAGGGGCGTTATTGCAGAGCAGGGTGCAGTGTTCGGTAAAATTACACTCTCGGAGTATATTTTAGACCAGTGGCGTACACACAGATATTTTTTCTGCACCGTGCATGAAACAAGTTCTATTATGTTTATTAAATATCATAAATTGGCAAGAAAACTCTGAAGGCGTCTTCAAAGGGTGGCAAATGCTATGTACACTTCATTTTTGACCAAACTATCGAGTATTTTTATTCTATATTTTGCCCATTTATTTCGTGCAGTCACAAGAATTTTCGAAAAAACCGTAAGTAACATCTCTGGAACAGAAAATGAAAATTATCTCTACCCCTCTCTGAAAGACGATGCCGAGTCCATATCAGTCATCCTCTAAGATCTATTTATAGCCAATCCTGAAACATTAATGTTTCAAGGAAATTTTTCGAATCGAAAGTGAAGCAAAAGAGGAAATTTTTAATGAACTCCCCCATATAATCTAAGCTCGATCTTATAGTCAGTTTGGTAAAATAGATCTTCCAAGAAAAAAGAAAATATGAGCTCGAAGTGGGCAAAGAACCGGAGGTGAAAATGCTGAGGGAACCCTCTCTTTCTCCTCTGGATTTGATACTGAATCCAAATCAGTTGCTTAATCTATAGTAGATCACGAGAAATAGATGTTTCAAGGGAAATGTAAATTTTTTAATCGGAAGTGACATCTCCAGAAACGGAATAGAAAATCCTTAATGAGACCCTTTACTCCCTCTGGAATTTCATGCTATCATGATCTAAGCTCGATCTATAGATAATTCTGAGATATATTTGTTTCCAAAACAATTTTAAGCGGAAGTGGAAAAGTAACCGGAAATAAAAATTCTTAGTGAACTACCTAACCTCCTAGAAAATTTGATGCTGATTCTATATCAGTTATCACCTAAACTCTATGTATAGCCAACCTTGAAAAATAGCAGATGCTTCCAACAAAATGGAAAAAATTTAATCGAACCCCCCGTTTTCCTCCAGAATTTGATGCTAAATCTAAATCAGTCTTCTCTGAGCTTTATCTGCAGTAGATTCTGAGAAATAGACATTTTAAGGAAAAAAATATTCGCTAAAACAATAACAGTATGACAACATTTGTGCCACCAGTAATTAATTATCCATTTTGATTAATATCTAAAAGTTAATAGATACATAATATGTGTATTTCCCTTGTTTAATAGTTAAATGTCAGTGGCGTACTCGGGAATTTTTTAAGAGAAGTGCTAAATGTGTCTGTCCTAAAATGAAAATCAGAACTGTAATCTCCCTCTTTTCTTGCTACGCTTATGATTCTAGTTGTATTTCTGGAGATAAAATAAAGATTACTATTTTTTGGCAATTTATTAAAATTTAGTTATTTTTTAAATGTGCTATTTCTTTATAAATTATAATGGTGCCCAAATTTTCTCAATTCCATGTAATAGTACAGTACAGACACTCAAAAAAGTATTGGGCTACTATGCAGCAGAAATCCACTTAAGCAAAAAAATATTTAATATACAAATAGTTTATGTCAAATTATAAAGCTTAAAGATTCACAAAGTGCAAATCTAAAATTTCAGTCATTAATCGCATGATTATATACCTCATAATATTGTTAAGACGTATCCTCTCAAATCATGAGTGTGCTCTCAGGATACAAAAAGGATTTAGAGTTTCTGGATAACTAACACTTTTATTTGAAAACACCAATAAACGCAATGATCAGGAAAAATATATGGCTAATAACACTATAGCCATTTTACAAGATCACAAAGAGATTGCCAGGTACAATAAAACAGCCATTAAATACACTACTAATTCACAAAACAATGAAGTCTGATTTCAAAAAATTGTCGTATTTCACAATTCGTTTTGTGTTATATTACGCCTACTCTCTTCAACTAAACGATAACTTCCTTATATAGACATCACCGAAACTTCTGGATATTTCTAGAAAGTTCCATAGAATTCGGAAACTCGCCAGATGTCGGTATGAAATTTAAAGTAATTTCTGCAGAAGAAATCCTTGTATGTTCATACATTATCTTGTTGGGACACTCTAATTCCATGATTTCCCCGAGTCTAATGGGCATCGAATTACATAATTTGTTACAAATATTTCATCGAATTTTCCCTGACCTATAGACATCTTGTTTGTATGATCATTTCAGCTAGAACTGCTATGCGCGTTTATTTTCTGTAAAATATAATCTCATATATGTTCAATAAGGCTTATGTCGGGTCTCTCTGCAGGCGTTTTTATGACACTGACAGAGTTGTATAGTGTCCACATTTTGCAGATGTTAGCAGACATAAGCACTTCCTTTCGGATTATTGTCCTACTGAAGTTTTAAATTAGACATATAGCCAGCAGAGCACTTTGCTTTAAATATCTTTTCAGAATGTCTAACTATGCTTAACTATACAGTGATCCTTCATTTATACGCCCTTTCTTTTATGCGTGTTTTTCACTTATGTGCGTTTTTTCCGCGGTCCCGGCTAGGGATATAGGAAAACAATGATAACTCTTATTCATTTATACGCCGCACTAAAAAAGCACCTCTCACTTATGGGCGTCGCAAAAAAAAAAATTTCTCAGTTCAAAAAGTAGGTTCCTCAAGTATTCAGGTGTTGCTTATCGCAAGAATTTTACCCTTTTTGTTCTGCTTCTAAGAATGCATCTCCTCGCCCTTCCCCTATTGTTCAGATTCCAGGAGCACATTCCTCTACCTTATACACAGGGGTGTACGTTGGGGGTTCTTGTGATTGACGTCAGTAAAAGTCGCAGCCAATTAGAGAGGCTAGTACGGTTCGTACCACGTGACATTGATCGCTAACGAAAGAACAATCTTTGAACGAAATTGTCGCTTTCGTTTAAAGTGGATGTTATTAAAAAATTCGAAAAAAATCCTTGTACCTCGAAAAAAACCTTAGCGGAGCATTTTAATGTCCCAGAATCGACATTGAGAGAGATTTTAACAATATAATGTAGTACAATGTGTTGATGTTTCATTTTTAAGCTCCCTTTTGTGGTTTTTCGCTTTTGAGCGTCTCTCACTTATGCACGTTTTTCTCGCTGTCCCCTGCGCCTGCGCATAAGTAAGAAATCACTGTACTTATAATTCTATCAATAAATTCAAATTTCTTACGCATTAGCTGCTCATGCAACTCCATAACATTCTTTTTCCACCCTTTCAGAGAAACTCACTTGACTGTCTTAAAGTTTCTTATTTGGAATCTTCCAAGCCCAAAAACATATTTACTTTTAACTGCGAAAATTAGCTATTTCAAAATGTCTGTTCTATTGCTTACGAAAGGATTTTCCTGGAAGTACTCGACCAGAAACTTTATGTTTTTATAAAATATTTCTATTTCAAGATTTGGGGAATTACTAAATGATTTTTTTGGCTTCTAAAGTTAACCTCACAGCACTTTTATATATTTATTTAATTTTTTCTTAGTATATAAAGCTTTCCGCACGCTTAAAAGAAAGTCTTTAGCACTCAGAGCGGGATTTGTGTTCAACAGTTTTTGTTTTTCGCTACGTTAAATAATGTTGTGCGCGATAACTTTCTTAATTTCAAAATTTTGCAGATTTTTTTACTCATTGCGTGTTAGTAACAAACAAAAAAATTTCCGAACCTTTATCCTTATTTGGCTTTTCTTTTACCCTTAATTTTACCAAACTGTAAATTTAAATTTCCCTGCTGAAGACTGTCATATTTAAAAAAACCACCAAGTTTGGCTATTCTATATGTAATTATTTCAAAGTGTCCCAGTAATTTTTTGAATAAGTTTTACATGTAATTTAAGGAAAAGGTCAATACTGGTGTAATTTATGACTAAATTAAAAAAAAAATCACAATATTAATGCTCCGCTGAACACAGGAAATGAAATTACAATAATTTTGTACCGTTTTCCATAGCAAAATGCATATTAAATTATTTCTATTGGTGATGTCCCAATTCTTTTTTGAGTGACTGTATCTAAAGTGACTTCAACTAATGATATAGCATATGTGCACACTTGTAGAACATCAAAATGCCAGAGCACACTGGTTGGGGTTCCCTGAAATATTTACCTAACAGAATCTTTCTACAGGTTGCAACTGGAAAAATACAAATCTGGCACCGGCTCTGGAACACACATGGATGCCCCGTGTCTTACTGTGTTAGGAGGGAAGACCATCGACCAGATACCCGTGAGTCGTCTTGTGGCGCCGGCGGCCGTCATCGACATTAGCATTCGATCTATGATGAATAAAGATGCCATGGTGAAAGTCGAAGACTTGAAAATGTGGGAAGACATCAATGGAGATAAACTGGACAACAAAATTGTATTGATCAACACTGGATGGAGTGATAAATGGTCCGACCCTGCAGCGTACACAGGAAGCGCTGATATGGACCAGAATAAATTTCGCTTTCCAGGTTGGCATGTTACTATTAAAATCTATGCTTGTATCTGTCTATGTATTTATCAGCAACTAACCCTTGAAACCTCGCTGAATGTGCAATAGACAAACAACAAATCCGAGGTTCCAATCCCACGGTATCCATAAGTTTGGCGTGCGAAACAAAGAGGACTACATCTCGCATAACAGTATTTATAAATTTTATATGAATACCATTAAAAAGGACTTCACACAAAACCCGCCTGTAAGGGGTGTTCCTGAAATCCAATATACACTTCCATTGCAGATACCAGTATCCATGGATTATCGCGAAACCGGTCCATGAACACTGGTATTTGCAATGGGAATGTCTTCCAAATTTTGGGAATATCCTTACAGATGAGTTTTGTGTTTCTGAACTTTTCCTTTGCAGCTTCTTGTGACTTTAGAAAAATTGTAAATAAATTTTAGGCCTGCCACGCGGAGAGACTGAAAATGCCAGTTTCTTTAGAAGTTCGCAAAAATTGTGTCTTATAGCAAGTTTTTTTTTATGACATTGCAGATATTGTTTATTCCATGCTGACGAGAGCATATGTGCAAAACCGGTCCATGGATATTGGTATCTGCAATGAGAGTGCCTTTCGGACTAAAAGGACTGTCGGTGTTAGATTGTTTGAATATTCTCGTGAAAAACAAAACACTTTCTACTACTTTATCAAAAAATTCATTCCCGTTTCAAAAGTTTACTGAAAGTTTTCCCTCCTCCGTTTGCCAAAACTTTTCTTTTAACCCGCTGTTTTAACTTAACGTTCTACTCTTTAAATCTATTTTTATTTATCGCTAATGCGATTCCATTAGCAACAACGACCCGGTTCTTTCTTTCTAACCAGACCGTCTGACCTATTGAAAGCGTTTCTTAGTTTTACTTTACACTTAATACTTGATTCCTTGATTCCACAAGGGTACAACCACTGCCCACGTACCTAACTGTTTAAACATGCTTACTACCCCCATTCTCTGTATATTTTCTTTTAAATTATTTATTTTTCGTTTTTACCTGTGCTCTGATTTTTATTTACACATTTATATAATCCTTTTTGAAGCACAAAATTAAAGACACAAAACATAGATAAAAAGGTCATTTAATCAAATAAAAACCATCCTATAAGATCTACAAATATTAAAAGGCCAGAAAGCTTTCGGGCATCACCATACCCTTCATCAGTGACTATATGAAAAATTACCATGGAAACAAGCTTATATATAGACCAAATCGACAGACAAAATTTGCAAAAATCATCTACGGATTAATGGTGATTAAATGATATTATAAACAAGCTATTAAAGATTAAACATTTACAAAATTACAATAAAAAGTACTATAAACGGGAGATTTAAAATTTAAACAAGTATTAAATACAAACACAAAAGGAAAGACAATGAAACATTCCCAAATTTCAGTCAAGCATAAATTACATTAAAATGAAACGTCGCAGATAACTATGTAGAAGTTTGAATTCTACTACTAACGTCTCTAATTCTACTAATAACGTCTTTAGTTCTTCAAAATCAAAAGTTTAAATATCTCGAGAATGGTCCATCTTAGAGTAATGAGGTTGGTTTTATTTTTCGTGTCGTCAAAAATGGAGTATGAAAACAAGCATTTATTTGATACATCTGATCATAAGTAGTTTTTTATTTTAGATCGGATATTTCTGATTTGTAGACCATTTCTCAAAAAGGCAGTTTCTTTTTTTCAAATCGTACCAGAATCTAACCAGCACCACGATATCTCACAAACGACTTACCAAATTTCATGTAATTTGATCAATTAGTTTATCATCTAGAGTGGACATATACGGTTTTTGCAGGCCATTTCGCAAAATACGGCAGGTTCCTTTTTCCAGAATCGAATCAAAATCTAATCAGCATCCAGGGTAACTCATAAGTAACTTATCTACCAAATTTTGTGAAATTTGGTTTGTTAGGTTTTCAGCTAGAATGGATACATTCATTTTTTGCGAGCCATTTCGCAAAAAAAAAAGCAGGTTCCTTTCTTCCGAATCGAACCAATGTATATTTTTGTATATGTTTAATAAAAGCTGCCATTGATAGCCACTCATAATCACATAAACAACAAATGTCCGTTGCTTTATTTTGAAAATCTATTTTTTCATCAGGATGAAATTTCCTAATATGAGCATACATATTCGTCCGTAACGTAAATGTTCTCCTACAATAACTGCAAACAATATTATTACATTTTTTATCGTTTTCTGATATTATAATCTCAACGATTATCAGAAAAAGATGAATCTGACAAATTGAAGATGCGATGTAAAATATTAAAAGTAACTTCAAAGATTACAAGCACGTGCACTATATCAGTATAGGCAATAGGTATAAACTACAAAGCTCCGTTCCAATGCCAATTTACGGCGATCCAATACCATGAAATATCGCTAAAGCGTTAATTACTGGGGTTGCTAGAAAATATTTGAATCCGAAAGTCCCTTCCATAGCAATTTAACGCAATTCCTCACTTTTATTTTATCTTTTCGCCAGGTATGTCTTCTGAAGCAGCAAAATGGCTAGTATCAGAGAGAGATGTATTCGGTGTTGGAATCGACACGCTGTCAATAGAGGGTGGAAAAAACCTCAAAGACGGTGCAAGAGCCCATGAAATAATATTAGGAGCTAATATATATATAATGGAGAACTTGGTCAATCTGGACAAACTCCCGAGCAGTGGAGCCAAGGTGGTGGCTATACCAATGAAGATTACAGATGCATGTGCAGCACCTCTTGGTATAATTGCTGTAAATCGTTAAATGCAATCGCTAATATATCTGGTGGCGATTTTGTATACTAAAAATGAAGCCCGGAAAAAATATTAATAACATAAAAATTGTTATTTTTATTTCTTACTTTGTGTCGCTTAAAGATTCCTTAATAAATATTTTAAAATTATTTCTTGTAAATTATTTGTATTTTAACGTATATTTTGATACACACCATATAAAATTTAATTTTGTTGATGTTTTGCATAATATACAAGAAAATCATTCAATATTTGTCTGTCTCTACTACGGTTTGCGATATTTTCGACAAATTTGGCGTAATATCGCCAATAATGGATATAAATTGTTGAATACAATCATTAGCGTTGATTTGAAGAATGAATTCGAGAAAATATATATTTAATGCTTTAAAAATACGGTAACTATCAATTTTATTTATAAGTTTTTCATACTGTGTAATACGATGATCCAGGATAAATATTTTAATATGTTTTTCTAACGTGCAACTAACTGTTTTCTATAAATATTTTTATTACCCCACTTCGCTTGAAATTAAATTACCTAGGTATTTTGCATAATATATTATATCTATTATCGATCCATTTAATAAGTAATGAAAAAAGTTACAAGTTGCTAATAAATATTGAACCAAAAAAGACTTAAAGCAAGAAATTATATTTATTCAAGAAATAAAAGTTTCCAAATGCATCCAAAATTTAGTTGGGCATGATGTTTTGAAAACAATTTTCTTCTTTTAACATTGTAAAAAAAAAAAAATCTAAATTACTTTGAAAACTAATATCTGAAATCTATTTATGGGTGAGAGAAAGCTAATTTGACAATAGAGGAAAAACTGTAATCATCCGCTAGATATAGAGTCCATCCGTTAAACGTTATTGATAAATCAAAAAATATTATGTATAAAATAAATGACTTGATTTTAAATCAACCCATTCGTACAAATACCGATTCCTACATATTTTCAAGTATATTCATGTTTGTTTATATTAAAATATAAACAAATTAGAAACATTATTCCTAACTGATATTAGGAATAATTAGGAAAACTATATTTTGGAAGAGATATTCAAGTATCAATTTCTCATAATAGATACTCAAAAAGAAAATAGTGTTTATGTAGATCACGTATCTAATGATGAGCTAGTCACGTTAGATGAATTGTATTGTGTTATAAATGACTTTACACCGAATAAAGCTCTAAGTGTTAAGATGGAGTAACACTAAACATCATGAAGTCTATTACACAGCCAAGAAATGACTTTTAGTTGATTTATTTCCTAAACATTGGAAACAATCGAAGATCATTTAAATTCCCAAAGAAGGGAAGAATATTTAATTATCTTCTTCATATAAACCAATTTGCCATTTGCAATATACAGGGTGTTCCAAAAAGATTGAAACCCGCTTTAATTCTTTACCTGTTGGAGATAAGTGGGGAATGTAAATTGTTAAAAGTAAGGTCGGAAATAAGACTAAGTTAATGAAATAGTCCTCCCATTCACTTTCAAAAGGTTACACTTTTTAACACTTTACAACATAGCTGAAAAGTGTTTATGACTTTGTTCATTCTGTCTGTCAGCACGATAACTGCCGTAAAAATGACTTTATCAAAATGAAATTTTAGTATGTTTTTCAGACGGTTTGTGGGACCTATGGATATATAAATGAATAATATCACCCAATTAGTTTTGGATTGAACCCGGGTTGAAGAAATGAAATACATTGAACCCTATGGGATCTAATTTTTCAAACAAAGTTTTAAGAAATATTCAAATTATCTCATAAAATATATAAAAAAATTTCAGTAAAATATGTTAGGTAGTTTTTTAAATAAAAATTATTTGATATAGGAAGAAAAACAAATTCAATTAAATTCTGACTTTGCTAGATCCTCCAGAAAGAAAAATCTGATGTGGGCAGCACATGACTTTCCCTGCAGACTTATATTCATGTTCTCTTTATTTTAATTACATTTAATTCACTTTTAATTCAATTTTCGTTCTCATTTGAAAACTGAACTTCTTTTCATATTCTTCGTACAGAAAATGCGAAAAAACTAAAATATCTCGAGAACGGCTAGTCTTAGTGTAATGGGGTTGGTCTTATTCTTTTCTTCGTTAAAAATTACGTATTAAACAAGCATTTCATGGATATATTTGAGCATACGTAGTTTTTTATTTTAGATTTTGGTGATTTTTGCGGGCCATTTTGCAAAAAGGGCAGGTTATGTTTTTCCGAATCATACCAAAATCTAATCAGCATCAGAGTGTCCTACAAGTGATTTATCTACTGAATTTTGTAGAATTCGGTCCATTAGTTTTTCAACTAGAGTGGATACCAAGCTTTTGCGGGCCATTTCGCAAAAAAGGCGGGTTTTTTTATCCCGAACCGTACCCAAAACTAATCAGCACCAGATTCGCCCACAAGTGACTTACCTACCAAATTTTATGAAATTCGGTCAATTAGTTTTTTATTTAGAGTGGATACAAAATCTGCATAGACAGACATACAGACACACACACAGACGTCACGCTAGAAATGGTTTTTTCGTATTCTAGAGGTCTCGAAACGTGTAGATCCGTCGAAAACTCGAGTTGCGATTTTAGACATGATTCCAATACTTTCCCTATACATTACCATGTATTGCAGGGAAAGTAAAAAATAGATATATATTTCATAATAAATATATTTCCAAGAGTTTAATTATTTTATATATAAGAGAGGTATAACATTTAAAAATAAATATGGTAGATAATTTTTCAATTTCTTTTTAATTTTATATAACGCTTTATGATTGATGGTCGTCTGTCTGTCTGTCATTTTATACTTATTTTATGGCATTTTTAATGCACTTTCCTGCGTTCTAGAGAGTTGAAATTTGGTACACAGCTTAAATTTGTAGAACATTTTATTCTGCAAAACTTTGGTGGATCCTCAAATAGAGATCCTACATTTCTTTCGAAATGGCCTGCAAATAATCCCCTTTCACTTCTATGAATCATTGTTGTAAGATTGTTAAAAATTCTGATGTAGGCAGCACATGACTTTCCTTGCAGACTCATATTCACGTTCTCTTTATTTCTTCAATAATAATGAGTTTATCTGCATGATTAATGTGTTTATCTCATAATTATGAGTTTATCTGCACAAAATAACACCCATAAGTATTTTAAATGTCACTGAATTTGCAAGTTAAACTTACATTTGGTTCTTATTTGATAGCTGGACTTATTGCCAAAGGTGGCTTAGCGCAAACGCGAAAAAACTAAAATATCTCAAGAACGATTAGTCCTAGAGTAATAGGATCAGTCTTATTCTTTTGTTGTCAAAAATCACGTTTAAAATAAGCATTTAATTGATATCATTGAGCACACGTAGTCTTTTATTTTTTAGATTTAATGATTTTTGCGGGCCATTTCGCAAAAACAGCCCATTGCTTTTTCCCGAATCATACCAGAATAACCTATAAATGATTTATATACCAATTTTTTTTTAATTTGGTCCATTAGTGTTTAGCTAGAGTGGATAAAGACAATTTTTGCCGGTTATTTCGCAAAGGCGGATTCTTTTATTACGAATCGTACTAAAATCTAATGAACATCAGAGTTTCCCACAAAAAACTTTTCAAATTTTATGAAATTCGGTCCATTAGTTTTTCAGTTAGAGTGGATACAATATCCTCATAGACACACACAGATACACCCTTACACACACTGACGGCTCCCTAAAAATAGTTTTTGCGTGTTCTAGAAGTCCCAAAAAGTGTAGATTCTTCGAAAATTCGAGTTCCGATCTTCGGCACAATTCCAATATTTTGAATACATACACACACATACATATATATTATCTGTGTATCATCTGTGTATCTAAATTCCGTGCCTACGCAATTACAATAGTTGTGATTTTAAATGAGCCCTAAACTTTTATTATTTCTACAACGAAGCCTAATTTTAACTTATGCAGAATGCAAATATCTCAAGCGATTATAAGGTGAGTTATATAAGAATTGCTGAATTTTTTTTTTACGCAAAGTTATTTAGCTCTGGAGTCTGGAATACAAGTTAAATGAATGAAATATTCATTGATTTTGCATGGAGAATCAGACGATTTATATTTGGATGAAGTTTTAAATATTTAAGTATAATAAATTACTGTAGTACTGTGATAATGTAAAAGATATCACCACTGAATGTATCACATTTTAGAGATTTTTAAATGAAATTTCATTTCAGTTGGAAAGTGTTTCATAATAATTGGTTGTGCATAATTGATCTTTCTTGTTAAATTTTTATACGACCCCCTTAGACAAATTTGGCCAATCAGAAAATTTTTATTTTTAATGCAACAAGATCATTAAAGAAAACCCGCATATCTGTATCTTTAAAATCGAGCGAATTACATTTAATTGAAAATTGTGCATTGTGAATGGATACCCTATATCAAATTAGAATTGTAAATCTGTGACATATCACAAAAAAGATAAAACTGGATGATAACAAATAGGATACTCGACCACGTAGTGAGTACCACTGCTTTATATGATCTCTGTCTGTGTAATGCTTTATTTAGATGCATTTGTGATAAAAAAATTTGACATATATTAACGTATTTTTGATCTAAACAATTTCCATCGTTAATTTTTTTATGATCCCTATTTTCACTGATGAAACAGCCTTTCACATAGTACAGAAAAGTGGCATAAGTCAGATTTTTTCCATTATTATAATTCAGCTGATTTCAAAGATACAGATATGCGGTTTTTTTAATGATATTTTTGCATTAAAAATAAAAAAATTCTGATTGACCCAATTTGTCTAAGAGGGTCGTATAAAAATTTAAAAAGTGTAATTTTTTGAAAATGAATGGGAGGACTATGTCATTAATGTAGTCTTATTTCCTACCTTACTTTCAACATTTTTGCAATTTACATTGCCCACTTATCTCCAATAGGTAAAGAATTAAAGCGCGTTTCAATCTTTTTGGAACACCCTGTAGATTAGCGTATTATTTGGAAACTAATCAATTGAGCAATTGCCAGTAAGAGTTTAGCTGGACGAGAAATACCATTATACTCTTAAAGGAATTATACATTATAAATATTATGACTAATAAAAAAAAATTACCCAGCAACTTTTATTTTATCGCTTTGTCAAGATGAAATATTTGAAGATGAAAATTCTAAGAGTGTTTAGATGTTTTAATTTCTATTTTGTTCTTTAAACTGACATTCAAAACAGTATTTGTGCGGAATAAATATTTTTAAATCCTAGAACTGGTTTTTATATTACGGGTAAAAATTACTCAACTCGGAGATTCATGCAGCTTTTTTAAAATCGGTCAAACGGAAGGTTAATAGTGTAGGATGAGATGAAGCTCTGAGGATTTTAAGAAAGCATAAAGTGCCGTATAATACCGTTCAAAGCATAAAATGCCTTATAGTACCATTCTTAATTTTTCCCTCAAATATTTTTTGAACAATGGGACTATTTATATTGAAGAAAAATATTTATTTTTAAATTATAATATGGTTATAGCACAGGGCTCGAGTTCGGGCCCTGTGTTATGGTTTCTCATTGCAAAAGAAACACTCAACGCGGAGTTCTAAAATGAGGTTACTAGGAAGCTCTTGAGTATGATTTAGTTATTATGTTAATAGCTTCCCAACTTTATTGGCACGTGGCACCCTTCTTTTTACTTGATTGAATGAAAGTGTAACAAGAGCGATTGAAAAGTGAATGATTTAGCTAATAGTTTTGGCCTTTCCATAAGTTTCGAGGAGACCAAATTTATCATTTCTCGGCAAAGACGAGAATCACACACAATACTTTTATTAAACTGGGAAAAAGAAGAATCGGCAATACAAAGGAATAAATGTATTTGGGTCTTTTATTCGATGAAAGATTAAACTGGATGTCACATTTCAGTGAAGTTAAAGAAAAAGTTGGCAAATTTCATAACAAGTTAGTACGTTATTCAAGAGTCACATGGGGTTAAAAACGATTCATAATATCAGCCGAAATCAAGTTGAATTGAACTTTGACAAGCTGGCAGAGCCTTAGAAAATATCTATCAAATCTATCAAATGGGATTTTGACGCTAATCTATATAATAAAAGGCAATGTCTGTGTGTCTTATACACTATACGTTCAGTGACCGCGCGTCGGAGAGCTACGAAATTTGGCAATCGGAGACCCGGGGGGTGGGTTGGGAAGGGGACACGTAAAAACCGATTTTTAATATTTTAATTATTTTTTTTTGTTATTTAATGTTTTATGCGATTTCGACCGCTTTTGCCCTTTTTTCTCCACGATCCAAACGTAGTAGAAAAAAACTAATCACACCACCGGAAAGAGCAGACAATTGAAAGTAAAAATATATCAATTTCAAATCTCAATTTCGATTTCCAATATTTTTTAAAGATTTTAAAACAAAAGTCTCTTTCGGTTCAAAAAAACCAACTTTCGTTTTTAAATCCTCCCATCGTAAAAACTACTCATAATTTCGACTAATAATTTACATTTTTAGAAAGATCAAAGATCTGGCATTCTTACAAGTCTAATCTGGTCAAGAAATAATGAAAATTGCCCGCAGGATCGCAATTTTAAAGACGTCATGATTTTATATTTCTCGCCCACTCCTCGGCGAAGCTCTGATTCTTTCCCGACAGCCTCGCCCAGAAATGGGGGGACGTCACGCCGTTGCATCGGGTTAAAGTGATATTTTAAATGATAGAATTAAGAGCTTAGCATATGGTCATTATAAAATTTAAATGATTGAGTTATGGTGGATTGAATTGTGGTGATGTATTGTATACATCGGGTGAAATTATTATATATATATATTTTAAATGATAGAACGATATGGATTTTTTAAATGGATATATGGAACTATGGAATGAGGATATTCTAAATGATATTAATGAAAAGCTTAAACACTGAAGAAATAAAAAAATAAATACAAAGAAAGTTATGGAGATTGTCGCGGTGCCTTACAATTTCATTATTAGTTTTAACGTCATTAAACTAAACCAAACTTTGTTAACTTCACGGGGTTGAGGGCGCGGTAGCCCAGTGGTTAGCGCGTGGGAATTGCACTCGGTAGGCCTGGGTTCGATTCCCGCCACTGCCAAAACTGCAGCCGTGTTCACGCGGAGTACGATCACGTTAAACATGTGGGTCCGTAAGTCCATCCGAGAGGTTGGTGATAGGGGAAGGAGGGTACGGTCCCTGTGGATGCCTCCCCACTGGGTTCCGGTCTAAATTGAGTGGCTCTTCCCGGTCGTCCAAACATTTTACCTTACATTTTTCTGGTAGGTCGGACGGTCTGAGTCTCAACAACAACAACCTTTGTTTAGTTCTCGAGAAAGAAATATGTCTTGCCCAAAGAAATATTTGAATTACCGACTTCTTGATCATGCTCATCAATTTTATTACTAAAGAATAATTTTGTGAATAAAGTCAATTTCGTAAAACAAATTGAACTACAAAGCAATTGCTAATAAAATATGATATGAAATAGATTACAAGTATACAAATTAAAGAATATGCATAATATATTTAAAAATAATTAAAAAGTATATGGAAAAATTGTATGCATGCTTGCGTAAAATGTAGAATTCTCCACTTTTATTTTTGAAAGTTTTGTAAGCAGTATCCATATATGCTTTGAGGCGTAATACGTCATTTTTACATCTAATTTATTAACACTTTACAACAAAGTTGAAAAGTGTTTATGACTTTGTTAACACTTTACAACAAAGTTAAAAAGATCACATGACCCACTTCAAAATGATATATGGCATCCATCTTGTTTTGAAATCGTGATTTTTAACACTTTACAACAAAGTTGAAAAGTGTTTATGACTTTGTTCATTCTGTCTGTCTGTCAGTCCGTTAGCACGATAACTGCCGTAAAAATGACTTAAACAAAATGAAATTTTAGTATGTTGTTCAAACGGTCTGTGGGACCTATGGAAATATAAATGAATAATATTACCCAATTAGTTTTGGATTGAACCCGAGTTGAAAAAATGAAATACATTGAACCCTATGGGACTTAATTTTTCAAACACTTTTTAAGCCGATTTAAAATTCACAAATTGCTTCGAAAATTTTAGGTAATACTCAAATTATCCCATAAAATATATAAAAAAATTTCAGCAAAATATATTCAGTAGTTTTTTAAATAAAAATTAAAATAATAATTACACCTCTTATATGAAGCGATCACGTGACCATTATATGAAAAGATCACGTGACCCACTTCAAAATGAAATATGACATCCATCTTGTGTCAAAATAGTGATGTTTGAAGTTCTTTTTAATTCATATTGAGTGTTGTATCCCTACTAAAACCGCTTTATTTTTGCCTAAATTCTGTGCATCTACATACTGAAACAACGCAATTACAATTTATTTGAGTTTAAATGATCATCCAAATTTGATTATTTCTACAACGAAGCCTATTTTTCACTTACGTAAAATGTAAACAGCAAAATATGTAGAATGAGTTGTATAAGAATTGTTGTATTTAGTTAACGCAAAATTATTTAGCTCGTGGAGTCTGCATAGCTGATATGAATGAAATATTCATTGATTTTACAGAGAGAAGGACGATTTTTTTCGGTGAAGTTTTAAGCATAGAGTTTAATTACTTGCTCCTCTCCATGGTCTTTTAAATAAAATAAATTATTATAGTATTGTGATGAATGAAATGAAATGCTGCTTTTATAGAGAGCCAGGCGTTTTATATTTCGATGGCGTCATTTGAATAACTTTCAGTTGTTTTTGATGAAGTTTTCAAATATAATAAATTAATGTAGTATTGTGATAATTTTTAAAATATTACCGAGGAATATATCACATTTTCAAGATGCTTAAATGAAATTGCAATGAAGTTGGAAAGTGTTTTATAGTTTCATAATCTATGCTTTATGTATGATTGATCTTTCTTGTTTTAATGTATTGTATGCGTACTGTCAAATATAAAATAATGTAATATTTGCAATAATAAAATATTTGACTTTATTTATATTTTTTGGTTTATACAATGACATTTCAGAATAAAATACAAAATTATGTCTAAATTCATAAATAGGGGCTCTATTGACATGATTTTTAAATTTTCAAAACGTGTTCGGAAGGTTTTTGCATGTTTAATCGATATAGAATTTGGAAATTTTTTAAAAATATTTTTCTATAAAGTATAGGAAATAAATAAGATTATAAAATATTATGGCACAAAATACAAAAATTGTATTTCATTATAATAGAGATTCGTTTGAAAAATGCTTTAAATACATATTGTGAAATTTCCATCCAGAATTAAATAGACCGTAAGCACAATTACAGTGGGCTAACTCAATGTGGCATAAAAATATCAAATGCTGTACATATTAAATATTAAAAACTTATAGCAAAAATTGCAGATCAATCTATCCCAAATTATTTCTAAAAATTTTAAAAACAACTAAAGCATTAGGACCAAAATTGTAATTAAAGTTATGTGCAGAATTAAGTTTTAATGACTTTTAAATAGAGTTAATTTTTAATAAACACTTCTGCATTTGTAATATAAAGTATGAGTGTAATATATATATAAGTTTGTAATATATATATAAGTGAAAATATTTATATTGGTAGAGCTGTTTCTAGATCAAGAAGCCTATTACTCAAATTATGATGAGGAGAATGTGAGGTTATTTTAGAGTTAAGATTGCTCATTTAATAGATTGCTAACGGATGATCAAGAAGTCGGTAATTCAAATATTTCTTTGGACAAGGCATATTTCTTTCTCGAGAACTAAACAAGGGTTGTTGTTGTTGAGACTCAGACCGTCCGACCTACCAGAAAAGTGTAAGGTAACTGTTTGGACGGCCGGGAAGAGCCACTCAATTTAGACCGGAACCCAGTGGGGGAGACATCCACAGGGACCGTGCCCTCCTTCCCCTACCACCAACCTCTCGGAAGGACCTACGGACCCACATGTTTAACGTGATCGTACTCCGCGTGAACACGGCGGCAGTTTTAGCAGAGGAGGGAATCGAATCCGGGTCTACCGAGTGCAATTCCCACGTGCTAACCACTGGGCTACCGCGCCAAACTAAACAAGAGTGTTATACCAAAATACTTCTTGAAAACACTGGGAGTTTGATGATACATCCTTTGATTTTTTATTTGTGAACGGGGGAAAATATATCTTTTTAATCGAGATGTTTATATGAAATTAATTCTAACCAGCATCGGCACCTATAGAATTTATCCGGAGGGATTTAAGGATTAGATTAACAACATCGACTAGTTTGATGTCCGCCTTTGTGATTTTAAAGTGCTCCCTTGTCTTCCCCTATGGACGTCCATGCTAATACTTATTAAGTACGATTTACTCTGAACTAGAAATGAGATTATGCTCATATATCATATATCTTTATATAAAATGCACTGAAAAGTTATGATGTAAAATCTAGTTAACATTTTCAATGAATGTAAACTATTATTATATTTTATTATGAACGTACAATTTTATTATACGACACGTCTTTACTCTCATTATCCAAACTCCTATTTTTCTTCCCTAGTCACCCAATCTTGCGAGTCGCCTGCCAACCGTCACCAAGTTCTACCCCGAAAGGAAAACATACGAGGATACCGAAAATAACTCTACAACTATCAGCAAAGTACTCCAAATGTTTTTTTTAAAGTGTTAGGATGACATAAATCGTTTGCAATATCACAAACACTAAAAATAAAGCAAAACTTCTAATTATACAGCATTAAAAGCACTGAAATTTTTAGCCAAATGAAATGCACCACGCTAAAATCTAGCACAATTCCTTTTTAACTGTATTTGTAAGATATATAATGAAAACAAATCTTATCCATGAAAAGAGTACAGCCCTCCTTTTACATGCTTTAACTTGCAGCCGTAAGTACAACAGTACATAACCATTATTTTACCATTTATATTTCTCAAGTACGCTCTCGGTCTGAAATCGCCATTGAAATGTATAGGGTCACAATGGGGAGAAAACGCGTTCTCGGGAAATTCGTCCGCACAACACCTGCCTTTATCTTTGACGATGATTACAACCCTTAAGCTCTCTCCATATATACTACCTCGATGGTTAAACTCTATTTATGACATAAATCAAAACAGATAATATAAAGCCACCTTGCCTGTTTAAAAACCTGTTAAAGCAGCTAAGTCAACCATAGAGTTTCATAAGTGAATAAATAGTACGCCATTTATGGCATATTCATACACAACTAACGAGATTATCGGAGAGGATAATAATCCCAGGATACCGAAACCCGTCCATGCATAATGGCATCTGCTGCCATTGCAGATATTGACTATTCCATGCTAACGAGAGCATAATAAGCGCGAAAACGGTCCATGGATGCTGGAATCTGCAATGGGAGTGCCTTCCCTATTATACCCCAATGAGTTTTGTAGTTCATTACTGTTTCAACATTTTTACAAGAGTGGTCAGTGTTCATTACAAAACGCAAAAATTACCAAAAGTTATTCCTATTTTTATAAAAAGTTAATTTTATACGAAAGTTTATCATAGAGTAAGTACACTTAACATTTAAATACACGAAATTTTTTATAGACAAATAAATCAAATCGTTAGAGTATTAAAAAACATTTAAGTAAGATTTCGTAAAATTTTAAGTAAAATTATTTCCCTACCACGTGAAATTACGATATTGAAAATTTAATCCCGAAATTGAAAAATATGAAATACGTCCGGAATTATAAACACCCTATCTTTAACAAACATCCATCTACATTGAACTAACACTATATTTTTAAAGGACTGAAAATGCAGAAGTGACAACAGATATGCTGCTTTAGGTTTGGGAGGATGTCTGCCATATCATCAATGGCAATTACATCGAATGAAAATGACAATTTGAAATAAAACTTGATGTGTTTTACCACAAATTATCGCTTAAATCGATTCTATATGTTTTCGGGCTAAATTTCTATACGCTTTCATAATTATAAAACCGTTTTTGAATAATTTCGTATGACTTTCATAACGGATTTGCTCGAGTCTTTGGGCAAAATGCAATTTCAGGCTCCTTCCCACTGAAATTACATTTTGATATAAGAATATTCAGTTCAGTTTGTGTTTTTGCGCCCTACCCCATTGCAGGATATTCGGACCCGGGCGTTACGCCACTGCTATGTATAATAATGGCAGTCGTTTTTAAGAATAGGACATAAGAATCAAAACAGAAACAAACCAGCTCTGTTTTAAGGTACTAAAATTTCCGCTTTAAGGAATCAATTTGCAACTTTTAAGGATCAATTTTCAAGCTAAAAAATTTCATTTAACAAGTTTTATTCTTTTGTTAAGAAAACTGACTGATAAACAAAGATGTTTTTGGTTATGTGCTGAACTAAGATTAGTAGAGCTTTAGTAAGTCATATTACGCTTTGCTAGTAGAAACAATGTCGCAAAAGAGAAACCCTTTAGTGTGCTTGAAAAAAAAAATGTTCCAAAACTGTGATTCTCTTCCACCGTACAGCCCTACCCCCCTCCCTGAAAAAAAGGGGGGACTGATTCTACATTAGAAATTACTCCGCCAGCATTATGACCAATTCGGAAAGGCAGAAAGGAAATTTTGACTTCTAATTGTAATCTTCAAAGAAAACGGAAAAGTAAAGGAAAAGCAATTGATGTCGAGGAAGCACTTTTACTATGGTTTAACTAAAGAACTGAAGAACTATCAATATTTTGAAGTTGTAAGGTTTAGTTTGTACAAAAAATTTTTTAATGCAAAAGCAGATTTTCAAATTTACTAATAATACTTAGACACATAACAACACTGTAAAACTATATATTGCAGTTACTGTTTACTATAGAAGAACAACATTAAAGAATTCCGTATTTGAGAATCAAGTGCTTATAAGAATCAAAACGAACGCGATTCTTATAAACGGCCATCACTACACTATGTACAGGGTATTCGGAATATCACAGTGTACTTGCGAAGCAAAACGAAAGATTCTGCATTTAGCTTGCAGTAGTAAAACGAAAATACCTTACAAGATGTTAAAAAGGATTTCCATGAACGCCTATAGGCCTGGAGACGTTTCATTGTTAAACACTTTAACCAATTTTGGTCGAAGAACAATTGAATTGAACAGTTGTACGGGGACTTTCCAAACACTCTATGCAAATAGGAATAATTAATAACCCTGCGAATATCTGCATCCGAAACATGCAATTTTTGTGCATGTAAAATCATAAAACAAGTTACACAAATGAATATTAAGTAAAAAGTGTTATTATATTTAATAATTTACCTTGTGTTACTTTGTCTGACAATGGCTGACCGACGGCATGGGGCATGGCAAACCTAGTCTTCAACGTCTGATCGAATACCGATTTGGCGTTAGAAATTTGACTTTGGCGAGTTTTCTCTAACATCTCTTTAAATTACAGATAAAAATGATCAATGACAATGATCTAAAATTTCAAGTTATTCTTCGGTTTATAAATTCGCCACAAAAACAGCGCATTACATATGAAAAAAAAAATGGTCATGAAAAAAATTTGGATTTAAGTTATAATGAAACTGGTATTTCATTTCTGTGCTTTTATTGTCTTACTATGGTTTAATCTGGTCCTCGGACCAGATTGAAGCAGCGCAGAGGTCGCATTTGGAGACCCGTATTATTAAAGTATCCGAATGTTTATTTACTTAAAAGCAGCTTCCATAATTTTCTGCAAACATCATTCCTACTGTTGCCAATTTTGCTAGAAATGAATCCGCAATTGCGGAAAAATAAAAGAATAAAGTTATTCTCTGAATTAACCAACTACCAGTGGCATCGCCAAGAAGGAGGGGTTATAACCCCCGAAGAAACCATTGAATTACGAAAAAATAATATATAGAGAAATGGAAACCAAAATATTTGGTTACCCCCTACCTCAGTAATTTTTTTCTCACGACGCTGCCTCAACTACAAAAACATTCAAGACCAATTACTTGCTATGTAATATACGTAAGTTAAGTGTATCAATCTAAAACAATCATTTTATTTTTTTAACGATAATGCTTTGTTATAAGAAGAAAGTGATGGAATTTTCTCTTAAAGTTCGACGATCAAGGAATTCTAAAGAAGACTCGATCGGCATTCATTGCCATATTCCAGTTTAAAAGTGGGCCAGATAATCAGATTTTATCGTAACTCGCGCACGCCAGTTCAAGGTTCACCTTCCTTCAAGTTCCACGCTCGCATATAGAAACATTAGCTTGGACAGAGCAACTCAAAATTACTTTCACGTTTGATTAATTTTGCAATGGTTCTTCGGTCGGGCATACAGAATATACCGCAGACTGAGGTAAGTTTGATTTTAAATTCGGTCTGATGTTGTTTTAAGGTTAATAAAGAGTATGTTAACATCCAAATGTATCATTGTGTTTAGAAAAAAGTAATTCGGGGTGATCGAGAATCATTATACATAGAACTCTAATATGTGAAAGTTGAGATTGCGTTATATTTAAAGAAACTCTATTGCGTTAAGTATTTATAAAATGGAATGAATTAAATTTAACTATAGACGAAGACTGTCCAGTTGTCGACCCGTGGAGCAACACGGGACGAGGAAAGCAGTTCGTGTTTGCTAATCATATATGTCACTCGGCCATACTCTATTTTATTGTAACTATACATCTTATCTCAAAGCTGTAGAATCTATTTTATAGCCCTGAGCTCATCTGATGTCTGACTACTGCAAACTAAGTTTCTGCCTGGGGCTATTGGTGGAGCTTGAGCAATTGTAATAGATGGAATCTTAGCATGCAAAGAGGAATTTCAGCTCATTGCCCCCAAACTAAGAATCCTAGCTCTGTATGTCTGATCTAAACTTTATATTTTCATTCGACTCGACATTAGATGTTACAGTTCGAACCAGAAAAATAATCTCCTCACCCCAGAGAGCGTGAAGCGAAAAGTGGAAAATCCTTTTTATTTAGCAAATGTTAACGCTAAATACGTTTTGGGAGGGGGGGGGGATTCCATGTAATATATATATATAAAACTTATTTATGCATCTTAGCAAAAACATAAATTGCCAACACTGAACTTCGTTAATCAATATGTGCGAGTAACTACCATAATAAATCACGGCCAACCATTTATAGATTCTTGCAAAGCCTGATGACTAAAAGTACTAGTGGAATAAATACGGTCCAATGCCCCTAAAGAAGTTAACTTGGAAAACATAATTTAACCCTCTTATACCATTAGTGTCACTGTTGACACCAATATATTTTTCTAAATATTTGCATCATTTTGTTTTATCGTAAATTCTTCAAAATTAACTTTATCGCTACTATGCGTGCAAGTATATAAGGTGTACAATTTCGCTTCATGTGACATAAAACTTAAAATAGTGACGGTCTCTATGACTCAAAATGATACAAAGTTCGTAATAGAAGGGTTAAATCGAAAAAACTGAAAATAACATAGCATATATAACAAATAATCAAAGGTACCAACCGGATTTAGGGAACTTTATCAGGATAAGACCACTTCAGCAAAGACTGTACATTTTCTTGTCTTTGCCGGAGTGACTACTTACGCTGATGCAACATTTTTTATCAACAGCAGCCAATATGTTTGCTTTTTGTTATATGCTATGTTATTAAATGAGTCACTTTACACAATAAGACATGTTTGATAGCCTGATAATTTCTGATGTTTTACTTTTCCTCCTTTGAAACACTATCCATGTCTGGTAATAAAGTTAAAATATGTTTTAATTATAGAAAGAGAAATGCTGTTCAGACTTATGCTAATCTATTTTTTGAATCTCCGTGTATATACACATTTACAGTTAGCTGTGCTGAAAAGAATAGAGATCCGATAATCAAACAAAAGGCTACACAAGAGATGTTTTTGCCCACAGTGGCCTAGCAGTTAGCCGCGATTTCCGCATCAGCCGAGAGCGCTATGTAGAAGAGAAAAGTGTGCATGGAACTTCGTACTGGTTCAAGATCTATGTTAAACTGTAGGTCCTGGTCAAATTGGCCGTCATAGATATGCACAAACGTAGTTTGTGCATCTATTAAAAATTATTTGTCCCGTTTTTTCAGTACAAAATCTATCGATAATATCGTTTATGAACATGAGTCTTAAGGCTACAGGAAGATTGTTAGGCTATAAACCAGATGTAGACACAATGCTCTTGGATAATATGATGATTCTACCTATCTTTCATGGACAGTTTATTTAAATGTACATATAGCGAAACCTTATTCTGTTTCCTTAAAATTTCATCAAATCTCATTTTAGACGATGCAAAAGAAAACTGTGATAACAGTACGTCATTGTCCAGGAAACGAAAACATTATTTAACGGAAATACTGAAACAAGTAGATTTGATCAGATATATATCTTCACACATAGGCATTATTCAGCATCTCTCTTGAAAAGGTTCTAGCATTTACTAACCTTCACTGAAGGTCTTTCAGGGATTTCGGTGTATCGTGAAGGCCGACGGGGCAAGTAACCAACCTAGCAAGTTTTTTCAGTCGTCCTTGACATCGGAGGATTTGTCTTGAATAAAATGCAGGAAACTCAAGGAAATTAAATATAGGTATCTACCAAACATTTCGCTAAGGACTTTTATGTGAACGGGATAATTCGAAATAATTTTATCCTTGCAGTTCTTAACTATTTTACGATTAATCTTGTGCTCATTCGCGCCACTAAAGATTGGATGTTAAAATTCGAAATTAAAGAAATAAATCCGAAAATATATGAAGATGTGTACTTGGATGAAACACAAATCTGCGTAAATATACCGAATTTATCATCTTGACTTGTCTGTGGACAGACAAGAAATTATATTTAAAAAGCCACTTAAAAATGAATGATCGGGTTGGCGTCGTTTTGTGCACACTGATAATTTGACCGGGTCCTACAGTTTAAAGTGGATCGAAAGCTTGCATGTAGAGGTAATTTTTTCAGCATTTTCTGCTAAATGGAACTGCAGTCAATAGGTATAAATCATTATGAAAAATGCGAATTAAATCGGCTCTTGTAGATCTACAAGGTGATTTAAAAGTTACGCAGGATTTAGGGTTAAGAATGTAAGATTTTTACTAATTTCTAATGGAATTTACAATTAATTCTAAATTAATATTAAGAGAAACATTTTTTTAGATATAACCCAAACCCATGCAGTCATAAATTGTCATAGAATGTAAATAAATAAAATAAATTCTATTCGGTATTAATTTGTCATTTAAACTAATTTAAAATTTCAAGGAAGCATGTGCAATTTGTTTTTGTATCACATTTCACACATAGATAGATATCAAATTAAAAATTGATTTCTTATATTTTCTAAAAAGAAAAGTTTTGCAAAATTTTGAATTTAAACTGTTTCAAGAGTATAATATGTTATTAAAATATATTGACTCAAGAATTATTAACATGGTTATTGCAATTTTCATACAAGCTTCCATATTAAATGCAGACGACCCCATTTTTTTAGCAGTCATTTAAGCCTGGTTGTTTCAGTTGAAATACACCAAAAATTGAAATTTAGAAATTTTATAAGGAAATTACAAACCTTCAATAGCCAGTAAGAAGATGGCTTGTTCTAATTGTATGCATTTATCGTGTTTAAAATTATTGATACACTGCGGTACATTTAGTTTTTTCTACGACTATGGGATTTTAAATGAAATGGGAACCCTGATTTTTTTTTTTTTTTTTGTGAATAACATCGATCGTTGGTAATCCTGGCTGAAATCGAAGCGTTATGAAAAATGTAAACGCTTTGGACGCTTATATCTCCGAACCTAATAAATAAAACAAGTAAAGCTTGTTTGCAGTTTTGTCTGATATGGGGGGGTTCTATCCATGAAAATATAAAAATAATTTCCATATTTTAATATTTTGTACCCTTTTCCCCAAAAATCTAAAGTTTTTGTCCGAGCAAGTTTTTGCCCCATTTTACTTACTTTCACTCTAAATATCCTCTATAGGCGATATATATAAACAATAAGTGACAAAAATGTTTAGTAGGAAATAAAGTTTCTACACCAATAATTTGTTTCTACAAAACTTTTTAGTTTGTGGGAAATCGTGTTAAGGATAAGAAAATTGAAAGTTTTCCCTTCAAGTTTGTAGTGCCTATATCTCCAAAACTGAAAGTGCTATAAACTATAAGAAGTAATTTGTAGCTCTTTGAAAATCCTACAAGTGTATATAATTAGACTTTGGATCGGGTTCTTAGTTTTTAAAATACGGTGGTTAAAATTTCGATATTTTAATATTTGTGATTTTTTCAAAAGTATTTCGATATTTGAAACTTTTAAAACTGTCTAAAAAAGACAAGCAACCCACAAAGGCAGTTATATTCACGTAAAACCATTTCGGCTCCATTGAATTGGAGCCACTGTCTATTTTTTTTGGGGTTGCTCAACCCTATTGGGTGGACAATTAACAAAACAATAGACAATTTAACAAAATAGTGTATCCTCAGGTTGTATATCCATATGCAATAATCATTAATGAGAACAGTACAATATAGAGGAAAAATAACTTGTTTTCAGAATAAGAAATAAAATTTACTTGGAGAAAGACTATAGATTGGTATAAGTGACGGTTAATAGAAAAATGTTTCTATACATAAAAACTTATTTGTCTTAAATTGTATAAATGTTATAAATAACACAAAATATTGAATCTTAATTGTCATACAGCACAAATGGAAATTTAAATTTTGTTGCTAATACTGGCTTTAATTCATAGGATTTCTAAAATTTCGATATGGCGTAAGCAGCAAAAACTTTGGCATGCCACTCTAATTGTATGAAAAAAATTTAATGCAAACTTCAGTATTTTGCCATTCTTGGTAATTTTTCTGCATGCAAGTTTACATGAGGGAGGGGGGAGAGGAGTGCCGTTAGCTGAAAACTTTGATTGTTCGCTCCTTTGAAGAGTTGGTATCTTGAATCGCAGCATCATTACTTCAGATATATTTTAATTTCCATGCAATACACAATATACATATAAAGGGAAAATATAGTAGTTGGTTCCAAAAATCTGATTATCATTTTAGGATATGCACGCTTTGATTACTTCTGAATATAAATAAACTTTTTTTCATTGTCTCTGTGCCTGGGCACAGCTAAATTCGAAATCTCTACCGAATTAAGCTGTTCAAACTAAATTTGGTACAATTATTTCAATCCCCTAACATAGACCTATTGGTTTTCAGACAGCTGTCAGAAAGGGGGGTGGGGAATTTTTTTATTTCTGAAATCTGAAAAAATCATAAAAAAATTGTATTGCAGAATGGACATTTTATTTTTAATTGCAAGTTAATAGCATCATTTACTGAACTTTTCATTGCACGTCTTTCCGAAATAGACTTTTAACCTTTTGCTGACAGGTGGGACAGCGTCCATCTCAAACGAAGAACCTCTCAAAAAGACAGGTATTTGATATATCCTATCCTAAACAGTTTGATCTCCCTTTGCGGGTATTGGCGTCTAAGGACGCCAATGTCAGCAAAGGGTGATCGAACTGTTTGGGATAGGGTATGTCAAATACTTGTCTTTTTGAGAAGTTCTTCGCTGGAGATGAACGCTGTCCCACCCGTAAGCAAAAGGTTAAAATATAAAATGAAGAAAAGAAACGTTATTTACATCTGATCACTTATAAAATGAGTAAATGTTTTGCAAATATTTTCAAACAGAAATTAATACTAGTATTCCGGAGTTTTCGGGAGACATTCTCGCGATATTAGAAATACCTCTTCTATACAAAACACTATCTGAAAAGAATCCAATGATTTCCATGAAATTTAGTACGCTTATTTTTATCGGTAATATAAAATATTCTATCGGTGAAATGGAGTTACGAGAACTTTGTTATTGTTTCCCCATTGTAACTGAATTTGTTAATCTGTAATGCGTTGGTCACTTCTGATTTTTACTTTCTCTAGTACTAAGAAGGTATTGTTTTCACGAAAATTTTAGATTTCGAGAGTTTGATGCCAGTATGTTAAGACTTCTTGAACCCGTTTCCACTATTTTTGGAGTGATGTCAGTCTAATGCCTGGTCGATTTCTTGTATACGCGATAGCAGTCACACATATCGATGGGTTTTCACGAAACTTTATATCTAGTTCTATTTTTAATAACAAAGCCAGATAGAATTTTTTTTAATTCGAGCGAAACCTTCAAAATTTTATATTTTTCACATGGCAGTATAGGACAAAATTTGACTATCATGCATAAAAGGGTTTATTTATGGCTAATGATCTCGACACTTAATAGCTTCAATCATTGTTGTGAAAAGTAGCCGCGATACAATTTTTTTTCGTGATGTCATTGAACCTTGGGGGTAAGTTAATGCCAAGGTTCAATTGCCCCAAGGAGGGTTTTTAACCCTCCTTAGGGGCAATTGAACCTGGTATGAAAAAGTAAAATTGAGCCCCATTCCAGTTAATTTATTTGTGTTTAATTATTCCTAGGAAAGAAGAGGTATGAAGCCGACCCACACAAGCCTGCTTGCTTGGCACTTTGTAGTTGTATGTTACTACTTCTACACCAGCTTTTGCTGTAATGCCCAATCTATTGGAGATTCCACCTTCGTAGATCTAAGTTACACGTTCGACGACACCACGATTTACTGGGCAACAACCAAGAAGTTAAATTTGACTATTACTCATAATGGCACTACCCAAAATGCGGGTAAAGAATACTGGTAAGAAGTTACAATTTTTTATTTTTTGTTCCGATCAGGATTCGATAATATCCAAAACAATATTGTTAGTTTATAGTCTGAAAACCTGCCGTTACAAAGATTGGAACCATTTTTAGGGCAGTGGTTCTCGCTTTCTTAAACTATAATCTTCGCAGTATACTTAACGCATTACAAATTTCCTGCGCAGACTTTGTTTACCCATTGTAACTTTTAAAGCAAAGTATTCTCAACTATAGCTAGAAGCATGATTTACAATGAGACATTTTCTTTTAAGTAATTTTTCCCCCTAACTCAGTTAAAAGTATTTTTTCCATTTTAATCGAATGGATTTATTGATCTAAAAAATGGTTTTTCCGGTCCTCTTTCAATTTTGTAATAGCTATGGTTCAACTGCTTAATCTGACATGCATGACATTTCTCCCCAGCAAACAAAATTGAATAAAACATAATCAAAGTATATATTGTAATGATTCCCAACCTTTTTTTATTTGAGGAACTCTTGAAATATTTCGCCAAAAATCGGGAAACCCCAACCTGGCTAACACAGGTTCGACAGGGGTATATTACGAAACTGACATGTAAAGCTGTAGGGTTAATAAATTCATACTTTTGAATAAACTATAACAAGAGCATTCTTTGCCTTTCTAAATTATTAAAACAATGACTAACATTTTCACTTTACACCTGGCTTACTGTTTATAATTATTGTGTTACGATTGTATGATCAAAATCAACTCTAATCTCTGAATTATGTGTAACGTGCGATTGTGTGACGCGTTTCTCGCTGTTTGAACCTTCACATAATAATGATATAGAAAAATTATGAAAATATTATAAGCATTTCCACGATATTAAGCGAAACTTGGTAATATTGATAAAGCAACCACAATATATTAAAGTTGAATTACATATTGTATAAAATTATTTAATTAACTTGTATATTTTACTTTCAGATTGAAAAGTTTTTCTAAAGATAACAGTAAAATAAAAACTTAATAAATTATACCAGGCAGGTCTTTCTACTGCAGTACAGTTGCTTATTTCAATGCTACATTTCCAGATTCTAAAAGAAAATTCTAAATTTTTCGCCTTTTAATTTATTAAATGTTGCCACTTTTGCTCAACTAATCTGAAAGAAATCGCAGAACAGCATGTTAAACTTATTCCTAATATTGCATAATCGTCTGCGAAGTCAATAAAAATAGTTTTCTATAATCCAGCCAAAGCTGCCGTTTTAAGGAAATTTGCAAAATAATTAACCAACAATGGTGTGATTAAAACACTACGCAGTCATTGTGAAGTATTAAAATACTTCACAATGACTTATGAAGCTTCAAAATTTTATCATAAAAAAAAATATAGACGGCTATTCAGCATCTCCATATCTGGAACATTATTTGCTCTATATGCACAGTATAATGCATGGAAAATATTGTGATGGGGTTGAAAATACGAAATTGAGTTTTCAAGGAAGAACTATTCGTATACTGAGGTGATGTCTGTGGGCGAGTCAATGGATGAGATATCTCGCGAACGACTGGAGCGTTTCGAAAAAATTTTGGCAAGATTATTGCAATCTATGAATACTGAATCTGTATTTTAAACACTATCAAAAATTTTTAGTAGACTCGCCACTTCATTTTTGTTTGAATGTTTGAAAATAAAAATCATTAAAAATTTAGAATTGTCAATATTGATAAAGTTTTACGTAAATTTCATTGGAAAACGATGACACTAACTTTTAGAACGCTAGCATGAACCATGTTCGAGATTCTACTTGCTATTTTCAATACCGGATCACTGTTCGGAGAGACAATGGGAGCTCTCTGCGAGATAAATTAAAGTTTTAAAATAAAAGTAAAAAATCATTTACATTTTTATCTATTATGTTTGGAGATATAAGCTTGCAAATTATTTACGTTTCTCGCAACTCTCAGATTTCTGCCACAGATACCCAGCGGCGTATCGTGAGTTTTTGGCAGGGGGGGGGGGGCAAAGATGGAGAATTGCACCCCCCCCTTCCCTTACCAGATTACAAACTCGAGCTCGGACACACACACACGCACAAATTAGTCATCTTGGAACTATTGAAATGTCTAGATTTATTGAACAGATTTAATTTGAACAACTATTAGCACAAGATTTTCCATTATTAAATATTGTCTCAAGAGATCATGAGACAATATTTAATAATGGCCAAAAACTACAAATGAACCCTTTGAGTTTCCGCGATTGCAAAGGTATCTGTAACTTTGTCGCATTGACTTTCTCAAATGGTCCCCCTTAATACTCAACCATGCCAAGTCACTCAAGCGTTCTGGTCCTATAGATGATCTTGTGGGAGGACGCACGTCCCCCGATGGTGAGGGATGGGTTCGAACTCGGAACCTTTCGATTACGGACCCCGTACTACGCCATCTGTCCCAAAAGGATCCTCTCGGGCAGAGACAATAGTCGGCGAGTCTTTCATATCGAGGAGTGACTCAATGCTGCCCCCTTAATCTCAAAAGACATAATCAATTTCAGTTTGCTGAAGGATCTTTCACAACTAGCAATTGATACTGAAATTGTGTGCAGAATTTTCAAAGCAGTCTGGAAATTAGGGTACACTTCCTCTCCATATGAGATAATGAAATTCAGCAATTCTAATTGATGTATCGGCTCAATCACATCGCTCTCATTTCGATTTTTTAACATCATTGCACAATCCAACATTTCTTGATGCAGCTCTTTCCCATCAAAATCATTTTTGTAGTAGCTGGCAGTAGCACAACATTGTCTTTCCAATTCCTTATCCATATTGGGACTACTAAGGAGTTTCTGAACATTCATGAGAAATCCAAATCGAGTGTCAAGGTCACGCAATCGTTGGAAACTCTTATCTGATTTCCGCTCCAATGCGGTCAACGATGCTCCGTAGGATTCGCCCAATTTATTTTTTGGCTGATAAGCCGGCATCACTTGCTTGTTCACCCGGCATCATTGTAACACGTTTTACTCTTTTCTGAACTGAAAGTCCCCAATCAAGAAAATTTCTTTTTCTTTTGCAAACTGATTCATTACACAGCTTTTCACGATTCTCAGTGAAATGTTGTTCAAGAGAATTCATGTCAGCTGCTGCTTCCCTGAAATTTATTTTAGGATCCTGCAGTCGCTTTTGGACTATTCATCAAAGTTAAAATTGAGCACCAAAATGTGAGAAATGTCAAAATTATATCTCAAAATGTTTGACAGAAGCTGATCTGTATCCTTTCTCGTTTTCTCTGTGGAGTACTTGTCAGAACACATCCTCTCCAGCACATTCACAATATTTTCCAGATTCCTATGGAGAACTGTAACAGCTGCTTTTCGGGCACTCCAACAAGTTTGACCCTTTTTTGACAGACACACCAACATCAGATATCAGCTGCCACCGAAATTTTGACTGAGAGAAAAGTACATATGCCTCAACAGTTCCAAAAAATGTAATGGCCACAATTTCATTTCCAGCAGTATGCACTCCGGCCCAATTCAGGCTGTGGTTGTCACAATTCGAAAACAAAGCTTTGGGATTTCAATTTAACATTCTTTGCTACATACCAGATAAATAACCGGACATCACAGCGGCATTGGTCGGCATGTGCAGCATCCGGGGTAGAGTCAAACAGAATCCCAAAATATTTGCTCCTCCGAATTTTTTGTAAAATTGATTTTCAGAGTATCTTGTGCTAAAAGACTAATAAACTCATTCTGTATTCCTAGTGATAACTAAGGGGTCAGCCAGGATTGTCCTTGACATAGGTCAGATGCCGATCTAGCAATGGATCATATCGCTCCAGCAACTTGATCAGCGCCATAAAATTTCCAGGATATGAAATTAAGGATAGTTGTTCTCGATGCCCGCGCAAGGCAAGATTTTGTGATGACAAATATTTGCAGTTAAGGATTCGCTTCAATATTCCTCGCCATTTTCCCGTTCCGATCGGATTTTGTTGAGGAGTGTTTGCTTAATTGTTTTTTCAGTCTGGAGATGTTGTATTGAATGACACCCGATATGTTCCATTCTCATGTTCAAGGATTTTTTCATGCAATTTTTCCGAATTTTGGAATTCACAACCAAATCCAAATTTTGATTTGTGGTTCTCAGGGGCACATGAGAATAAAAGGCAAGAAAAGCAGTATGCTGCTCCCTTTTGAGGTGTAAAAAGTAACTAGGTTCGGTTCACCTTCTTCCCATCAGAAAGCTCTTGGGTAAACCATTTCTTAGTCATAGAGCGACCATCAGTTGCAGAAAATGAACCATCTACATTTTGGAGCTTTCAGCAGGAAGAATCGACATAGCATTGACAGCTACCCCCAGAGACTTCTACAGGCTCCATAGTACTCGCAGTAGTAGATTCATCAGATTCGGTATCAACTCCAAGCATTCCAACACTGTGCCATTCTCTTTTTGCGTCTTAAGGAACTTGGCCATCAATTGACTGGATTTCCCGATTTCTATTGCAGCACTTTTTCTTCGTTTGCGTCCAACGACTCCAGATTATTTTCTACTGCCGCTGCTGATTATTCAATATTCACAGCAAACCACTTGCTGACTTCACCGTTATGGACGAACTTAAATAAAGAAATAATAGTTTACAATACCCATACTTGCAGTAAATGAGTAAAATTATTCACACACTCATTTACTAATTATTGTTTAATCTGTGCTCGTTTCTTCTTTCATTTTGCACCCCCTAAATGGTTGGCACCCGGGGCAACTGCACTCGACTCCCCCCCCCCCCTTAAGTGCTCTACTGCAGATATCAAAGCACAGACGTTGTCATCCACATAATATATACGTATGTGATAGGTTTGTGAAGCTGAACACAACTATTTTAACTTCCGTATAACAATGGTTATTCTTATCAGGTGCAACAACACGATAATATACAAATATGAACCAGGTATTTTTTCTTTTGCCATAGGAATTCCATGGGGCATAAAATCTCTTCCACTCCCCCATGTAGAAATTTCTTGAGTTTTGGAATTATCTGGTTATTTATACCACCATGTATCAAATTTCAACCACTTCTAGAAGTGGGTGAACAAACGGTGGTCTCGCCAGAAAGGAAATGTTTTTGTATATAGATTAAAAAAAGTCATCTAATTTTTTTCATATCAAAATATTTTTAGTGCTGCCATCTAGTATAAAGTATTACAATTTATTCAAAGTAAATTTATCTCTCCTCTGTAAGGAAGAATGTTTATACATGTTTTAGAACTATTTCAGCTTATTCTATATCCATAGGTACCAATCTGATGAAATATCTGCAGGAACGCATGGAGGAACACATATGGATTCCCCGTGTCATTTTGCATTAGAACGTTGGTGCGTTTCCGACATTCCGCTCGAACGGCTGGTGGTGCCATCTGTTGTCATCGATATTAGTGAAGAAGTCGGAGACAACCCACAAATTCATTTCTCGTCGAAACATTTAATAGAATGGGAAAAAATACATGGGAAAATTCCAGATGGTAGCCTATTGCTTATTCGGACTGGATGGTCTAGATTTTGGCCTGATCCCCTGTTGTACAGTGGAAGCTTGGAAAGAAACGCCACTCTTTTTAAATTTCCATCTATAAAATCTGATGCAGCAAAATGGTTGATTGCAAATCGAAATATTGTCGGAGTCGGGATTGATTCCATGTCAATAGATATTCCCGGAGCCAATATTCTACCCGAGACACACACCACGCTCATGGATAAAAACATTTATGGATTGGAAAATGTCAATTTACAAGATCCTTTGCCAGCGAAGGGTGTAAAAGTGTATGTAATGCCAATGAAACTGAAAAATGCAAGTGGTGCACCTTGTAGAATATTGGCTGAAGTTCCAAAAGATGCAATGACCAGTGGTAATATTGATAGTTCGAACTCATTTTCGTTGATTTGGACAATGGCTATTCTGGCTGCTCTTTTGACAATTAGCTAGGTTTAAAAAAACTGAATTTTAACTTCTTGCATGTGTATATATTACGTTTTAAGCTATAAATTTTAATGTCATGACACTTAACTAATGTAGAGCGTTGGTTTAATGAATAAATTTTATGTTTTACATCCAAGAATTAAGCAAATATTATTAAATTTTCAAGGTTTTATATGCAATGAAAATATCTGTTTCTATAGGCAAGTTTTTATTTGACTATTTTCTCCACCACATTCCACAACACTACCAATCGGATAACATTAGCAAGTTCTTTGAACATAATCTTTTGGTAGTATGGACATAACCAAATATTACCTAATAAATCCCTCTCCCTAGTATTAAGAAATCAGTTCAGATTAGAAATTCACAGGAGACAGATTGCTCTTTATTATATTTTACACAAAACTGTAAACTGATAATTTTGCTGGAAACTGTAAAACATGAATTAGCCAAATGGGAAAATTTAGAGCAGTAAATGTTGTTCAATGATTTTCAAGGCAGAATTTCCAATAATGGTGAGACAAAATATCTTTAAGCGATTTTAAACTGAATGTTAATTTTCATAAATCTATTTCTGATAAAAAAAAATACGTACATAATGCCTACTTGATACTAAGAATGTTTTCATTTTTTGTTTTATTATAAAAGTTGAAATATCTATTGGTAGTGTTGGCCTTCCTTTTTCATAAATGGTGAAACCTGGCAAAGTGACCTTCTTGGTATACTGACCACCTGGCTAAAGTGACCCTACCATTTTCATAAAGTGGCTGGTTTTCTCAGTCCCAAGGGCGGTCACTTTAACCAGGTTTTACTGTACTATAAAATGAGACTTCATTTAACATTTGTCACAATTACTTTTCTTGGCATTTAAAAACTTCTAAAAAGTGGCTAAACTTGTTGAAATTCAATGTTTCTTGTGTTTATCAATTCAAATCTCAACATACCAAATTTCATTAGAATCTTATTTTAGCTTTTGTGAAATATAAATTCCATGAGTTTTTTCCCCGACATGATTTTGAAAGAATACATATTCTGAATATCCATTATTTAATATTATGCAACACTTCATTCTTGGAAATTGTCATGAAACCTTCACTCTACATGGATCATAAAAAATTGAAAATGTCTTATTTTGTGACCATTTAAGTTTATTTAGGATGTTGTTGTTGAGACCCAGACCGTCCAACCTACCAGAAATGTTTATTTAGGATGTGCAAAACCTCAATGTCACACAAGTTAATTCACCTGATCCATCACTATGTTCTTATATTTTCTCTTTTCCTATAATTCAATGTCAAAATTGGTTATTTTTACAGAAGTTATTAAATGAATAATCATATTAAACAATTAAAAAATGGTACCATCAGAAGCCCTGACATTGAATGTCTCACAGAATGGCCCAGCCATTTTCATTCCATCTGCCTGCATCTAGTAGTTATAATAAAAATTACACTTGTTCGATGGGGGTGGTGGGAGAAACCCCCTTAATCATGGAATCCCTTTTTGATGGAATCGGTTAATCACTCACAAATGAAACAGCTAACAGTTGGTTCAAATTTTGCAATTATTTAAAAACTTTCAAAAGTGGAAATATATTTTCCCATAATTACTTACTTGCTGAGTCTACTGGTTGAGTTCAACCAGCAAAAGGTCTCTGAAAAAAAAGGGGAGGGGGAGGTTACAGTGCTGAATTTTGTTTTCCAATTGGGTTTTTTGCTATAGCATAAACACAAACATTCTTATCCATCATTTTTCATCTATAATAATTATAAATATCTATTGGGCACTTTTACTTCCAAAATGTATAGATGTCTGCCTATTGCTAATAGACAATCGGGGTATAAATCTGCATTCATTCCGAGCAACAAATCTCTGTATATAATATTGGTATTTATTCTAAAGTGGTTGATCTCTGCAAATTTTATTTAGTAATTGGCTCATAAATGTAATCTGCACATCTTTATAGTATAGTTTCATATAATGCTGGTATTCACTTTCATATAAATTTTATACATTGCATAAATTTTAAGTATTTCAATTCTTGCATAATTGTACAGGAGTCTTTTTTTTTTTTTTTTAAAGCTCAATAAATTTTTAAGTTATTAAAAAGAAAATTAAATTTTTACATCTTAAGGACAGTAAAAGTAATATGTAATAAATAAAACTACTGAGGAGGAGAATATAACTTCAAAAATATTTCCTTAAATAAAGCAGGCATAGAAAAATTAGGAGACAATTTTTTAAAGGATATTTTTAATCTTCCTCGGATCAAAAACACTTTTCTTAACAACTGTTATGAAGGAGCTGCAAGTTGGCAGGCATATTGACCAGAATAAAAATAAATATGGAACAACCAAAGCAAGAATTCATATCAGGGGTAAAAGACATTGAATTTGTGACCCCCCAAATCATAAACATTAACAGACATTGAAATAGACCCCAATCATAAGCATTATTGTCTTGAAAGTTCATGATTGGAGTCTTGACCCGAGGAAGAAGCCCGAAAAATGTCTTACAAACAATTGTAGTCGCCTAAATTTTCTATGCCGGCTTTCTTTAAAGAAAAATTTGAAAGTTAAAATAAATTCATGACTTCAAAAAGATTTTCTTGAGTGCTTTTTTATGAAGCAAAAGATTAAACAATTATAAAATGAAGATTATAATAAATTGATGTCTATTAAAGTTAATGGTTAATCCACAAAAAAATTAATATAGATTTTGTTTGAGATTTTTTTTTTAAATGTTGATTCAATATTCAAATTAAATTATAGAAGTTTGATACATTGGTATTTCATGTTTAAGATATTTAATAGAAATATGCATTAATTTTTAAGCCTTTCTTTTCTTGGTGAAAATTAAGTGTACACATACTTAACTTTAAAATGCTCAGAACCATCCCCTAAAGTTGTATATAACTTGTATATATTTAGAATAAATTTTTATCTAGAACTAAATATATGCTAAATTAATGTCATTTGAATAATTTGATTGAAAAGATTAGTTGAAGTTTTAAGAAACATTATAACCACAGTTATGTGTATAATAGTAATTTAATGGGTTATGGTAACCTTATTGGAAATTATAGATCGGGTGATAATTATGTTTAATAAAATAAGATTTAAATAAAGCTAAATTTTTATTTCAGTTTTCAATTCAAATGTACAATTAGGAAAAGTTGGCAAAATTATTGTATAAAATCAAATTTTAACAAACAAAATAAAAGTACAAATTTATTGCCTGAAATGTTGAATATTTTTTCTAAGTAAATTTAATAGATAATTTTAAGAGATACAAAATATATTACAAACTGTTTGAAGCATAACATATTCAGTTACTGTAGTTCAATTTAATATTTATAAAAACTGACTCTTCATTACATGTATGTACAAGAAGCTTAATTTGGTGATTCACTTCTTTTGCCTTATTTAAAAAATATGTAAAATATATCAGGTTTGACATAGTAACCTTTCCAAAAAAGAAAGTTCAAGTAAAATTTGTAGGCTGGACTTAAAGAGTTCAGAACAGAATGGGTGTATGTATGCAAAGTGAATAGTTAAGATAAATCAAGTGAAGGTTTAGTTGTTTTTAAAGTCAATGGACAATCATTTTGTTTTACATGTAGATGTTGCATATATTTCATTTATCATGGACAGACAAATGTAATATCAAAATTAATTTCACAAATTGCCAGAATTCAAATATTTTATTTGTTCAGTAGGCATTTTATGTACATTAAACATCTTGATATATTGGCAATACCAAAAGAAGATTCTTTAAAGTTAAAAATGTTATTTCATAATATAACAAATACATAGTATAAATTCTCTAAATATTACGAAATATATTAAATAGTAGATAATAAAGACATACAGAAAACTACAGATGTATAAAATAAATTCAAAACAGATGAGAAAAGAATGGAAATTGAAAAGTTCACAAAAGAAAATTCATATAGATTATTTTTCATGGACTATAAATTGTAACTCACGGACATATATCCTATTTCATACAAAAATCTTTGGCAGAGATTATACAGTTTTATTATATTACATTCTTTAAGGTGATTTAAATGGTTAAAAGTGATCTACAAGTACAGATACATAATCATTTTCTACTCTGCTGGATGTCATTCCGTCTTTGTTGTCCAGGGATACATTCTGCCATTCAGCCGGTTCACCTAAAAGTTGAAATTTTATATGGATTAATGAGTAAGGATTGTGATATTTTAAAAATATTTTTACAATAATCTATATTAATAAATTTAAAAAACAAATATTTTATTAAAATGTAATTTTTTTTTGTGACTTTTTTTACTTTCTTCTCATCTGTACTATCGTTTTTTAAAGTTACAAAATTTCATAATTAATATAGTCATGTCACAATGGTATAAACTCTAAATCAAGTCAACCCGTATTTAATGAAAGGTGTCTATTGAATTATGTAACCAGTTTCAAAGTCAAAAATCTTACAAATCTAGTTTCTACTACACAATTTTGGTAAGTGGTACAAAGAGTGGAATACCCATGTGTCATGACTTCTCTTTTGGATCCCTATTGACAAAAATATATGTACCACTGCAACTGCCATTCTATAATTAATGTCCCCACTTCTATTCTTCTGGCCGTACACAGGGCTGATTAAGGAACTCTAAAATCATGGATGTGTCTAGGTCCATTAATGGGTATTTCCAGTAAAACAAGAACTTTACATAGAACATTTTCTAAAGATTTTTCTTATATGTTAAAATAAAACATATATCATATCATAATTTATTTTATTTTCATAATCCCTATTTCTTTAAATAGCATGGCTGGAGCAAGAAAATAACAATCCAGTGCAGCTTGAGAGGTACTTAGTTAAACAAGCTTCTTTTTTTTTTTAATAAGAAATAAGTGGTATAAGCCCAAGTATTCTTAATTAAATCTATTTGGAGAAAGCTGTAAAATTCAGATACATACTAAGTTTTTTTTTAAATTTACATTGTAAACAATTGTGAATAATTTAATATAAAGTTGAATTCAGAGAATTTTCTAGGTATTTCTTTAGATGTAAAAATTCCCACATTATGCAAAGAAGTTTAAAAAATAGAAGCCATTACATTTCTAAGGAAAAAAAAATTATGTTGGAGTGAAATCACATTCAATAACATATTTGAAAGCTAAAAGATGAGTCGATTGCATACCATTAGGAGTATCACTTGACTTGAGAGCAAAAGACCAGCTGTCTGGAGAGATTGAGGCACAATGAGGTAGTCGCAATTCAATGGGAACTTTAAACTTTAAGCCATGAGGGCCACACATCACCAGGGGACTAAGTAAGGTCTCACCTAAGCCATGTGAAAGAAATATTAACACATAACAGAAGCTATCTATAAATAAATTCTGTATTGAATATATACTCATATATATATATATACACACACTAGAATGACCCGAGTTCTGGAAAAACACTCTCTACATAAATAAAACGGATAATAGCTCCTTCTTAATTTCAAAATTCCATATTTTGAACAAAAATTATTCCCATGCACAAGCATGTTAATTGTGCAATGTGGGTGTAATACATCCTAAATAAGCACATTGAAAATACGTGAAATTGCTAAAAAGAAAAAGACCCATCTTTGTCTCAATGCACATAATACACTTCAGACACAGTACTGCCTTTATTAATAAATGCCCACTTTAGCCAGCACATAGGCCATCAAGTGGCTATTCCCTACACAAAAGCCTAATTCAAAACTACATGTACATGCATAATACGCTCTAAATAACATTCATATTATATATTGTTCAGGTTCATATGTATCATAAATAACAGAATAAAATAACTTTATGAGCTTTTATTCATCAGGAATTCTTCCAAAAAATGTATTTTTACAAGTTGACAATGAATCAGTCAAGTTGAATTAGATGCACACACTTATGGGATTCAAATTAAATTACTTTAACTACTGCAAAAAAATAAAAAAGAAACATTAAAAACACAGCACAAAATGAATTAGTAATAGTATCAATTAGTTTCAGAAGCAAAAATTCCGCCACTTTATTCAGGATAAAAAAAACAGCAACCATACCAACAAAGGCAAGAAGGCTTCTATCTAGACAGACATGTTTTGTGCTGTGTTTTTAACAAAGTTTTTACTTTTCAATTTTTATGTCAGTAACCAAAAATTTCCCACTTATTCAATGGCCAGGGTACCTGTGAATTTTACTAAGTTTTTCTATACTGCTCTTTTCTTGGAATGTAACTGTCCCTTCTTCTTTATGTCCCTTTAACAGTGGAACAACATGTGAGCTATGTCATGCGTCTGCCACATGTTCATTTTTTGAAAAATTTTCTCATAGAACATGCACAGGAGTACTCAGTGTCATTGGTTAAAGGTATAAAAATGTTTGATGCACAAAAATAAAATAATTTTTACAAAATATTTTGACAACTACACGTATTAGTTAGTTATTGTGCACATAATGAGGATTTAAAATAATTTCAATCAATTAGAACCAACAAATATATTGTGATAAAAAGGTATGCGAGTACACAGTCACAGACATAAGGGTTAATAAATATTATTCTATGCTTAAAATATAGTCTAAAGTAGAATTTTTCCAAGTAAAAAAAAGTTCATTGAAAAATGATTATAGCCAACTAGTACTATCTACTTTTCAGAAACTATATTTGCTTCTACAAAGATTGTAATGAAAATCTTAAATGTTTAAATAATGTTTATACTAATCATGCAAATTAAAAAAAAATTCAAGTTCTAGTCTTCCAAATAAAAATATATTGAAATTTTTATCTTGATATAAATATATCCTTTTTTGAGTTATGGCCAAATCTCACATATACATACACAGGTAAAAACATGTTTAGCAGGTCTCCAATTATGTACTCCTATCAAAATTTTCAAGAAAGCAATATTTTATCTATAGTATAGTATGCACAGACATATTTAGGAAAAGGACCATCCCTCTACCGCCACCACCAAACCCAAAATTTTCAAGCAAATCTCTGTAAAATGACATTGCAAATTCAGCTTTACTTAAATTTACATGACTATCTCCCAACCCTCTCTAAATGTCAGCCCAAATTACACTACTGATAGTATGAGAAAATAATGATTTTTATAAATATATACCTTTATCTTTATCCAGTGGAGGTAGCATGTTAGAATCATGGCAGACTTTAAAATAAATCTCATGCGTCTCCCCTTCAGCTATGGCTCCAGGTGGAATGAGGATGGTAACACCAGTTTCCCTTGAGGTGAGTGTGCCTCCTTCACTTCCAAACATACCTTGAGCTGCTGCTATGACACTGTGAGTGGCATTGGGTTCTTCTAGTACATATCTTCTGAAAAGAAATGATAAACAATCTGTAGCTTAACTCAAATATAAAAATACACACATCATTGCTTGGAATTTATAAATAATAGGAAAATATTAAAAGCATATAAAATCATTCTCATTCAAAAAATTTTCCCTGCTCTATCGAAAGAAAAGAGGAAGAGTACCACCCTCCTTCTCCACATATAATAATTTATTCTTATTATAGAATAGTAAATGTTCATTTCTATGAATTTATACAATAAAACAGTCTAGCTGCTTTTCTAATGAATTCACAAAAATATTGAAATTTGGTATTGGTGAAGCTAGGGGTTGCTAAGTTTCAATAGCACCCCCAGTAATTTTCAAAATGTATATTAGTATTATAATTACACATTTCAATTGAAAGTATAGGAACTAAAAGGGCTTTAGCACTCCAAAACTAAAAATCTTAGCAAACAAAATATAAGCTTTAAATAAAACTGCTGATATAAAAACTCAATAATATAAAAACTTTGTAAATACAGAATAAACACAAATAAAAACTAACTGGTCAACCAGTTTTGAAAGCAGAAAACAGCCTTATTCTACAGACCGAACAAAAAACACAGCCTCTCTTATTTAAGTAAGTTTGGCGTATTTACGAAGTTTTTATATTATTGATCTAAGATTAATAGCTTTGCCAATGAAGTTTGGTAACCCTATGTCAAATGGAAAAGGCAGAAATGTGTAGAAAATATTTGTGTAAAATAGTTTTTAGCTATTTCAATAATAAAATAAAAGATCCACAGTTTGAATATCCTTTGGTATTATCAAAATTGTACAGATTACTAAAGTACTTGAAAATTTAATAATTTTCACAATCTTGTTTTATTTTGTATAAACAACTGATAAAATGTAATCCAAACAATCTGCAGACTAAATAAATGAAATTAATTTATCTTGCACTTCTATTACTCAGATTGCAAGAAAATGAATTAATTGATCTGTCATGCCAGTTATTTATGTTGCGAAATCGAATCACAAGAAATAATATAATCCCAAATAGTTTGTAAGAGTATAAAAAGTTTATAGAATATTACCTATGGCAGGTAATTTTTTTTTTTTTTTTTTTTTTTTTTTAACAAACATGAAATTTATAATCCATTTATATCCTTTTGCCCCCAAAAGAATCTACTAGTGAAAAATACAATGATTACAAATACATTTTACAAGCAATTTTATTATACTTATTTGAAATTACATTACATTTAAAATTTTAAAAATAAATTATGTTTTTATTTGGCAACTTGAAGCTTATAAAATTCCGCAAAGTTGCCAAAAAGCTAAAATATCTGGAGAATTGCTTTTCCTACTGTAATGGTTGATCTTGACACTTAATCAATACATTTAGGCACATGTATTTTTATTTCAAATTTTGTTGATTTTGGTAAGACATTTTAAACAAAAAGGCCAATTCTATTTTTTTTTCCAATCATACCAAAATCGTACCAGGATAATGCAAAAATATGAAATCTTATAAAATAGTTTTTGAACTAAAGTGGGCATATACTTTCCACAGATGTCATGCTAAAATTAGTTTATTCATATTCTAGAGTGCCCAAAACATGAAAATCCACTAAAATCTCGAATTAAAAATTTTGATCATATTCTAAAATAATCTTTACTTTCATAAAAATAATAATATTTCATAAAATACCCACCCAACTAATCTAATTTATTTTTCAAGGAAATGAGGCAAACCTAATTATAAATATCCAATCCAATTTGATCAAACTGTTTCTGATATGCAAGTAATGGCATTACACCATCCAAGCATTGAGTATGAAGTATGTTTCCATGCAAACTTCTGCAATTTCGAATTTGATTTTGGTGTTTATCAACAGTATCAGTTGGGAAAATCTTTGAGGTGGTGTCAGCTATTTAGAGGTTGGTCAGACATTGCTGGAAGTTGCAAGATGGTTAAATATTTCACAACAGACAATCTCTTCCCTCTGGAAACAATTTCAAGACTCTGTAGCTGTTGCTAGGATGCCCCGATAAGGCCTAAGACCATAGAAGAAGAAAAATGACTTCTCAAAATCAGTATTTGTCCATAACTGCCTGTCACAACAGGGAGTCGATTGCTGGACAGCCGAGTTTAGAGCTTATAGTCGTCACTAGAATGTTAGTATTGCGACAAACTGTATACAGAAGGCTTAATGAGAAAGACCTTTATGCCAGAAAGCCAATGGTATGTGCTCCACTGACCTCACACCATAAGAGGGTCTGTCTGAATTGTTGCACAGAATATCAGAACTGAAGTGAACAACAATGGTCCTGTGTTCGCTTCAGTGGAGAATCAAGGTTCAGTTTAACCTCTTATTCTAAATGTGTTTACATCTGAAGGGAACCAGGAACTCGAAATCTGTCCAACAACATTAGAGAATATGATCGTTATGGCGGTTCAGATCTGATGGTATGGGGAGGCATAATGATCAATGGATGTACTGTATATGTTGGACACAGGACTCACGGTGCAATTTAATCCATGCCTTCTCTCTTAAGAAAAGATTCCCCTTTGTTTCTTTTATTTATTGTTTCTTTTCAATGCTTGCTAAGCGTATGCCAAAAGGATTTGGCTTGAAATAAAAGGATAAAATGACTTAGAAATTGAGGCGGTTTGAAGAGGCAATTTGGAAATTGAGTGGTGTCACCTATAAATGCATTATTTAAGCAGCGGGTGCTTCTTTAGGATATGAGCAACACTAAGTAATTATTTCTAGTGATACCATAACATGCCAACTAAATTGAAAAAATCAAAATAACATAAAAATTATATTACCTTTGATTAGATTGTGAAGAATCTTGATGATTAAGAACATCTGCCTTTTTATACAATTCAAATGCACTACCTCTGTTTTCCCTTGATGATAAATCTAATCCCACAGGAGGTGGCAAGGGTGGTGACTGAGGGGGAGAATATGGAATCTGTCGTTGGTCTCTAAACATAACATTACTATAATTACGGTTTGGAGAATATACATTGTCTTGACTGTAAGAATGTCCCATATTGGGCCTGTCTAAGTTCTCCATAGCTGATATGTCTAGATTTTCTTGAAACTGCTTCTTGTAGTAGCTTGGATCTTTACGTTTTGGAGGTGGAGGAGGCTTGCTAGGTGAGGTTGGGTAAGACCGTGAATGATATGATGGAATATTCTGGCCATTCATAAGATTTTGATTAGGTTTAAAAGATGATTCAGATTCAAGTAATGTATTATTGTTGCAATTATCGGGAATTGGAGGCCATATTTTTGCTTGAAGTTGAGTAGGTTTTGGAGGTGGAACTGGTCTTCCATCCGATAACCTGAAATTATTCATTATAAGAATTATTCATTCAATCACTTTTGGTCCAAAATATATGTACATATTTTACACACATCATATTTAAACAGGTCTCATAAAAAAATGCACTTTTTTTTTGTTTTACTTTGTTTAACAATGTATGGTGCTTAGTGTTGAAAATAATTGCCTCAATTAAAAAATAGCCCAGTTAGGCTCTACCTTGAGATCAAATATCAGCTCTTAATGTTCCCATTACAGGCTTCAGAATGGGTTCTAAGAGACTTTTACCCCTCCGTCCCATTTTGTCCACAATAGTTGAAAATAGTCCAGCTCCATTAGGTTTGGTCTAGTGGTCAATACTATAAATGTGCACAAAGAATCAGCCTTGTTAACCACCAGAAGGTTGCTTGAGGGTGTAGAAAGACTTTTAAAGAAAAACCATAATGTCCATCCCAAGGAGGGAAATCGAAAATCCAACAGTATTGCAGAAAATATAAGAAAAAAAAATATATTTTACTATATTATTAATTCTAAAAACTACCAGAGAAAATATATTTGAAGTGAAATGAATTCACTAACAGTGCACACTGTAGTCCAAATGTGATATGCAATGTAATATAAAATAAAAAGTATTAGGCATTCTTATTAAAAAAAAACTGTACCAAAGTACATGTTCTAAAATGTTGCTCCAAAATATTTTTCAATATTTCAGAGTTTAAAAAGTAATTTTTAATGGTTTGAAAAACATTTTTAGCAAGTCTGAATATCTAACATTCATTTCATGAAATTTCTGTGAACCAAGCTCAAAATTAAGTGGGCCCTCTTAGATTTTTTACAATTACTTTTGACTAGTTAAATGTAAAATAATAGGAAACAGAAAAATTTTAAAAGCAATATATGTGATTATAAATTTACACCAATAGTGAATGCTGAAAGGCACCCCCCCCCCCCCCAAAAAAAAAAAACTCTGTGGGTGTGTTCTTTCACAGGGAGACATATACAAGAGGAGATTTTAGAGGAAAATGGCTATTTGTGTCTGACTTAAGTTAGTCTAGGACTGTTTCATAATAGATAAATAGCATCTGGACAAATCGCATCTGATATAATAGTATATGTTAAAAGTACCCTTACTGCAAAGGTTTTGTCACGAAGATCAATGACACCAAATGATAAATTAGAGGCCATGAAGATCCAGGCCTGGCAAGTTGCTTCTGTCTACTATGTAACCTTCTTGTATAATCCTGCTTTAAATAAGCAGAATCTTGAAGACTTTTTATGTGATTGGAACAAGAACTCCATCATTCTGGGCGATTTTAATGCCCATTCCCGTAGATGGGGCTATGCAGATAACAATACTGTAGGAGACACCATTGAAGACTTCATTGACTCTAATCCAATTGTTTTTATTGAAAACACGAACTATAGCCCCATCTTCTTGTCATATGGTGGAAAAACATCTCACCCAGATTTGCTGCTCTCCCACCCTGGTTTAGAAAGAGACATTAAACATGAGTTAAAGAATGCTCCTGGGGGAGCGGGCCATCAAATTCTGTTAATAACCATCAGTAGAACTCATTCAATATATCGAGCGCCTCGTTATATGCGATGGAACTTGGGAAAGGCGGATTGGACTGCCTTTGCAAAATTGACTGACTTATATGTTAAAGACCTTTCCTTTGATTCAGTCATTGATAAATCTGTGAATGCCTTCACTAAAACTTTACTTAGATGTGCTTCCAAATGTATCCCAAGAGGGCAGGTAAAAGAGGTATTCTCCCTTATGGAATTCTGACCTACAAGAATTGAAGGACAAAAGAGATGATGCTAGAGAGAGGACAAGGAGAACTGGCCAGATGGAGGACTGTAAGGTTCTCAGAAAATGTCAAGCTGTCCTGAAAAGGTCCATAATCAAGTCCAAGCGATCTGCGTACCATTCTTTTCTGGAAAAATTGGATTTTAGAAGAGATGGTATTAAAGCACACAAGTTCATGTCCCGATTGAACAACCAGAGAGAAACTAGAAATGAACCCATTAGGGTTGGTTCAAATTCTCTTGTTATACCTAAAGAGAAAGCTGGAGCCTTTTGCAAGCACTATGCCAAAATTTCAAATTTCTGTCCTCGTTGTAGTATCAAAAATAGCGAACTCAAACCATTAGTGCTCCCTGAGACCTCTGAGTTCTACTCCCTCTTTAATGATGACTTTTCCAATTTGGAACTGGATGTGGGTTTGGATGGCCTCGTCAAGGCCCTGATGGCATACTACCTGAGTTTCTTATTTACCTCGGGCCCTTGGCAAAAAATACCTTACTGAGACTTATAAATCTTACCTGGAGAAAGGGTTTGCCAAGTGCCTGGAGGAAAGTAGAGGTGATTCCAGTATTGAAGCCTAAAAAAGACCCACAATACCTAAATAGCTATCGGCCGATTTCATTGACGAGTACAAGTTAACTGAAAGACTGATTTCAAATCACCTTAATTTTGTACTGGAGAGGAGGAAAATTCTATCTGAGCGCCAGGATGGGTTTAGAAAACATAGAAATTCCTCTGAACAGATTATTCGCCTATCACAGGAAATAAAAGATGGTTTCCAACGAAAGCAGAGCACTGTCACAGTTTTTGTGGACTTTAGGACAGCTTTTGACACTATGGAGGAAAAAGCTCTTAACGAAACTCATTGCAAATGATATAAATGGTAATCTTTACAGATGGATTAAATCATTCCTGGATCAATGCTTTGTATGCACTAAATACGATAATAGGATCTCTGGATATAGACAAATAAGACAGAACTTGCCGCAGGGATCAGTCTTGAGTCTATTGATTTTTAACCTCATGATAAATGATTTGGTGGATGCTCTTTGCAACCATGAGCCCGGAGTTCAGACTTTACTTTTTGCAGATGATCTGGTAATCTGGACAACAGGTACAGATTTTGAGTGTATGGAAAAAACGCTCCAATCAGCATTACATTTTTTGGAAAAGTGGTCAGCTGAAAATGAGATGACAGTAAATCCAGACAAGACCACCTTCCAACTCTTCTCGCTAAGTACTAAACATCATGACATAATTTTTAGATTCAAAGATCAACTATTAAAAAGAACTGAAAGTACTACCTATCTGGGCTTGGACTTGGATTCAAAATTAAACTGGACTAGTCAAGTTAAAAAAGCCGTTGAACGTGGAGAAAACAGGGCTAACCTTCTAAAACGATTGGCCGGCACGACCTGGGGCTCTACTCAGGATGTTTTTTACACTGCCTATAAGACATATGTAAGACCGGTAGTTGAGTATGGTGGCGAAGTACTTATAACAATCTCAGAGACAAATTCGAAAAAATTGAATATTTTCCAAAACTGTATCCTGAGATTTATTACTGGTGGTACAAGATCTGCGCCAATTGCCGCTATGGAACTTCAATCTGTTTTGGAGCCTTTGTGTGACTGTAGATGGAGAATGGCCTTAAACCTTGTTGAAACAATCTTGAGAAGAAGGGACAATTTTCTGAGTCATTACTGGCCAGCTGTGGTGAAGTTAAAAACACAAAGAACTTGCCTTTCTTGTATAAGAGAACTACATGATACCCTTGACTTTCCTTCTTCAGCTTGCTTTCCCTTTCCAGATCCCTGGTCTCCATTCAAAAACTTTAAACTTGTTGAGAGATACTTGGACCTTGTCTCTGTTGTTAACAAGAAATCTTCTCTTGACTCTGAATTGAAATTTACTGCCTTGACTATAATACATGAACGTTTCCCAGATGATTCTTGGCTCCATGTCTATACTGATGGTTTGGCTGAGGGGGCCATTAAAAATGCTGGAGCTGGAGCTTACTCTATAGACCTTACATTGTCTTGCACCGCTGGAAAACATTTTGACAACTTTGGTGAAATAGCCGCCATTTCTTTAGCCTTAGGCAAAATGAAGCAGTGTGAAAGGAAAATATCGTCTTTTTTATTGATTCCAGGGCGGCAATTATGACCTTAACAACTTTCAATCTCTGGGAATGTGAGATTTCCAAGAATTGTGTTGAAAAAATAGATAAGCTGCTGAACATCAAGAACCGCATTGCCCTGCAGTGGATTTCAAGCCACTGCAGGATATATGGAAATGAGCGGGCAGATTTATTGGCTAAGAATGGATCTCAAATGATGCAACCGGATCCTCCCTTGCCTGTGCGGCATATAAAACGATATATATCCTTCTCTATTAAAGCTAACTGTTTCAATCTGTACAGGGAGAGAGCTTCTGGGAAAAAGTCGAACTCCCTGTTAAATAAGTCGGCAAGAATACCCAGTTCCTTGCATAAAGCTGTTGGTGTGGCTTGCTTTAGACTTGCCATGGGTCATAATTACTTACAGAGTCACCTGTATCGAATGGGACTGACAGATACAGATGTCTTCCCTCTTTGCGACCATGGCGTTCCCATAACTGGAGACATATGCCCTGCTGTTCTTGACTGTTTTCCCTTATGTGTTACTGATAGGGCTTTTAGTGACTATTTTTATCGTTCTTCTTTGTATTGGGCTGCTCGTCGACTTATGACCGAGAGGTCGGAGATGGGAATAGGATAAAAAAAAAATGTTTCATAATAGACTTTTTATTATGAAAACTTTTGGGATGTGGAGGGCGCCCTAGCTCCATGAGTTCTCTAATTTTTGTAGGTCCCTGTATTCTATGAATGAAGTAAATGTTCATTCCAGTTTAATTCTTTGGTAATACACTTTTAAAAAAATGATGCAAAACAAGGTCTAGATATATATTTACAATTATTTAACTTATTTATAAATTAATTTAATTATTTCAGAATTAATTTAAATATATTTTAAAAATTAATCACCTTGTTTTAAAGGATTTGGCAGGTGGTGGAGGAGGTGGTGGTTTGCTTTCTCTCCTGCAAAAATAATTTAATATTATTGATTTCTTTTGTTCAGTTCAAACAATTTAAAATGATTTAAAAACAAGAAAGATTAATCATGCATAAAGCATTAATTATGAAACACTTTCCAACTGAAATGCAAATTTATTTAAACATCTCTAAAATGTAATACATTTAGACCTGATGTTTTTTAAATTATCACAGTACTACAATAATTTATAAACTTAAAAACTTTTAGTGATCATTTAAAATAAAAAGTATTGTAATTGCATAGGTACACAATTTAGATTCACAGATAATATGCAAAAATAAAGCAATTTTAGGATGGATGCAACACAAAATATAAATATAAACATTCCTTAAACAATCATGTCTTTACACTGCAAAAAAAAATGGATGCCATATTTTATTTAGAAATGAGTCATATGATCTCTTCCTTAATATGGGTATAATTAGTATTTCAATTTTTTATAAAAAAAACTACTTGACATATTTTGATGAAATTCATTTTACACATTTTGCATGATAATTTAAATATTTTCTAAAATTTTTGAAGTAATTTGTGAATTTAAACTGCTTAAAAAATGTTTGAAAAATTAGACCCCATAGGGTTCAATATATTTCATTTTTTGAACCCAGGTAAAATCCAAAACTAATTGGGTGATATTATTCTTTTGTCTTCTCATATGTCCCACAGATCATCTCAACAAAATACTAAAATTTCAGTTTGATAAAGTCATTTTTATGACAGTTATCGTGCAAATGTACAGACAGACAAACAGACAGACAGAATGAACAAGCTCATAAACACTTTACAACTATGTTGGAAAGTGTTAAAAAAGTGAGAATCAACATTTTAAAACCACTTACCTGGCTTTCATATCTCTAAACTTAGCTCTGTCTAGCGTCATGGACTGATATGGCATTGTGGGATTGGTAAAATTCCTATTGGAAGTTGGTTCTATTTCATGACTGGGAGACAAATTGGTAGTTTTCGTATAATAAGGGGAGTTGTTATTGGACACTGGGTGAGCCTCTTCAGCAAAAGCTTGCCTTTCTGAATATGTCTGAAATGTTAAATACTTTTTACAACTATGTCATATTACATGATTCCTATATACAATAATTAACAGTTTTATATTATCTTCATCACCAAAATTATAACATCACATTATGTATATTTTTCAATTTAATGAAATTGATAGTTGTATAATTTATGTCAAAACTATTTATTATTTGATAATTTAAATCTTTTATATCGGTGGTAAAGATTATCAAAATGATAGTTTCAAGAAATGCAAGTATAATACATTAAGAGCACATATGATCAGCATAATTCAGCCCTTTTGCTTTTAAACAGCTTGAACTTAAAACTTATGGATCATACAAAGTGTTTAAAACCTAAACTAGCTAAAAATACCTTGAAAAAATGAAATCGTTTATATATGTATTTAAAACAAATAGAACAGCAGTAATCATGAATAATGAATACTGTAAACAAAAAAATAGCATTCATAAAGGAAACTGCATGAAGCTTATGGGAAATGATTGGCAAAAATAAATAAATAACTAAATAAATAAAAATAAAATAAATAAACTAAAATCCAAGATGGCAATTAATTTCATTTAAATAAATATACCATTTATCTGCAACAACAAAAACTTAAAATGACACTAGCATTTTGTTCACTACCGTTTAGTGGTTGTTATGGCCATCAGTTAAAATGCAAATGTTAATCAGCCAGACACATCATGGGCACATTTTGCTTCTTCTGGAGTTTTTATCTTAATAAACCTCTAGTCTTGGGTATCTTTTGAAATTTTATAAAACAATTAATCTAAAAAGTAGATAAGCTCCACCTATCCCCACCCCCTGGAAAATAATTTCATACAACAAATAAAATTTTTCTCAGAACAGACATGAATGATCAACATGCTTTAAAATGAAATAAAATACCAAATTTAACTTTTTTTCATGACTAGGGGGCTCTGCCCCCTGCTTGCAAAGCCATCTTCAGGAGGCTTCGCCTTCTACTCACTGCACTCACTTCATATCTATCTTTCCTAAAAATTCTACTTTCATAAATCTCTTTTCTATATCTGAATATTTTCCACAGGAGGGAAAAGCAGGGATTTTTCTTAGCCCAAGGAATCTAAAAACTGAATTCCTTGATCATGAGCTCGCTTCGCAAGCTATTTCATGCTAAACTAAAGTTTAAATCGATAAACGGTTTATTTCATCGTGTTACCTTATTATTTCTCAATAAATGTACCAAATTTTATATTTTTGTATGCTATAGTTTTTACGGTAAGAGACAGGGAAATCGCTAAACATGCCGATACGAAAAAAAAAAGTTCACTTCAGAAGTACATAAAAAGTAAAATATCTCAAAAACTACATCAAAATTAAAAAAAGGGGCTCCATCTTGCAAAAATTCATGGTCTTGCTATTGTTAGTCTTTCCAGAATGCGAACTCACAGCTCAAATATTTTGTCTTTGACTTTGACATTAAATATTTCTTAAACTACAATATATATCAAAAAACAGTTTATTTCAGTGTATTCCCCAAAGCTTTTTCTACAAGTGTACCAAATTTCATATTTTTATATGCAATAGTTTTTGCGGTATGAAGCAAAGAATCTCGAGAAGCAAGAAATTTTGTCAAACAGCGGCGGCTGTATTAGCTACTTTTTTTTAATATAGAGAGAAATTAAAAGTTCATACATGTAAAATCACAATATGCAGAATGATTATATTTATATGATTATAAATCTCGGAAAACAGAGGATATGAAGATTTTTTTACTTTTTCTTGGATAGCATTCATGACTTCAAAGCCTTCCATTGTATTAATATAATCATGTGAAACATTCATGTTGATATCTGGTCTGATCTGAATACCTAGGAGCAAATTAAATTCAAATGTAGTCAACTGATGCATTTAAAAAGCAGCAGCTATTAGAAATACACTAGAGCCATGAAATAGGATACATGATACAAATATGTGATACTTTATAATGTATTAATTTAATGAGGCAAAGGAACATTATACAGCATTTAAATAAAAGTTTATTTGTATATAATATTTTTGTATATCTTTAAATATTTGACAATTCACTATCTTAACAGTGAAGCAGTTGATTATAAGCAAGGAAATACTGATTTGGTCATATCTTCATCACACATGTCATGGTTTCATGACTTTGCTGCTCATCAGGAAGAGGTAGACAATGACATTATCAAGGAGCCCCAAATGTTTATAAAACAAGCATTTTAGAATTTTTGGAGAACAATTTAAAAATATTCACTTTGAACCTGCAATGATGCAGGACATTATTTTAGCTCTGTCTATCATGAGTAAAACAGTAAATGCTCAAGATGCTAGTTGAAATTAAATACCTTAAGTTCTCTAACAGATAAATTCTAAAATGATTTTTTTAAAGCTCTTTTGTGTTCTCTGATTATTTTATCATCTGCCCTTTGCTGACAAGTGACAAATACTGCAAATCCATGGTCTATAGTTAATAAAGCAATGGCCGGGTGAGGTCTTCCTTACTTATATGCACTATCTTACACCTATTACAGCCAATGGTGTACAAATTTTCTATTCCTGAATAAATAAACATAACAACAATTTGAGTGCACACTACTATGTAATTGTTATTGTACCGACAGTGGTATATGTATCAGAAGTAAAAAAAAAAAATCTGATTTAAATAATCAAAATTTAAATTTCTAATTAATTTTCAGAAATTAACTTTAGTTAAGTAAAAACATTATTTTAAATTTTCTTCAGTTAAGTAAAATATTATATGTATAACATAAAACATGCATTTAAAACAATACCTTGGTCGTAGTTGCAAGAGGGCTTGTTACTACGGTCAATTAGGGGAGGTCGGGGATTCAACGACCGTGGTCCCACTTCATACATATCTAGAAAAGAAATTTCCAAAATGCATTAAGCAACATAAAATAAATATATATTTGCTAGAAAATATGTTTAAAAATTAATTTTATACTAAAATAAAAAATAAATATAATTTTTAAACTAAGTTTTAAAGTAGTATTGGTTAGAATGAATTTGTAATACTTAATTAATTAATTAATAACACACACACACAGTGAAATAAATCTGTTTCGGTTAAATTGACCAACTTATAAAGGTGCTAAACACAGGTATACAGTTTATTATTTCTTTAGAAGGGGACATCCATGATGATGATGAGATTAAAAGTGAAGTTGAAACGTGGTTCCGGCAGCAGGCGGTAGAATTTTATGACTCTGGGATACAGAAGCTAGTACCCAAACTTAACAAATGCTTGAACAATGACGTCAATTATGTAAAAAAATAACACATGTACCAGTAAATAATTTGTAGTGGAAGTTTTGTCAAATAAAAATGTTTTGAATGAATACTAGCCATTGTATCTTTACATGCCTGCAAAGATTGGTGGTCTTGCTATTGTTAGTCTTTCCAGGACACAAACTTGTAGCTTAACTACTTTTTCTTTGACTTCGACATTAATTATTTTTTAAACTAAATTTTCAATCAAGAAACAGTTTATTTCAGTATGTTTCCCTAATATTTCTCTATAAGTGAACCAAATTTTATATTTTTGCATGTTATAGTTTTTGCTGTATTAATATTTTGATGGTGTTAATTAATCTAAGTAAACAGAACTTTGCATTTTTCCCTTAATCTTATCAATACCAATACCAACTGGTATAGCATATTGCTGTATTAATATTTTGATGGTGTTAATTAATCTAAGTAAACAGAACTTTGTATTTTTTCCTTAATCTCATCAATACCAATACCAACTGGTATAGCATATTGACTGCATGGTACTGTAAATGAAAGGAGTCACACTACATATTTTATGCTAGCTATTCATTCTTCATAACTTATTTAATATATAGAGTGTCAAGAAAAATGAACTAGGCCAATAACTCCAGAAGTATTAGAATTATTGTATATTCTTTTTATGCAAGTGTATGGACATTACATGATGAGGCAACTTTGGGGAGGACTAACCTCCCTTTTTTAGTAAGGCAAAGGGTTTTTTTTTGCTTCCTGCTAGAAATAGGGATAAAACTTCAATTACAAAATTATAGAGTGTAAAATTAGTTCTAAGCATTTTTGTTTTCCTACAAAAGATAGAAAATGACTTGCTTAATAACAATTTTAAAAAAGACAATTTTATTAATCTGCACATAACAATGTAAACATAGAGACATTGAAAAATATGCAGAAACATCGAATTACATGTATGCAAGCGTGCATCATTGCTAAAGGTGAACATTATGCATTTTGCGTATAATAAAGGGAATTTAATCCTACTGCATTATCTAAATATTCAATTTTTTAAGAGGGGGGGGGGGGAAGAATGTTAGATAGCATAACTTCTTTAAAAGGTGCACTTTTATTTTTTTTTACGGGGACACAAAGCTTCTTTGTACCAATTTTGCAACACTCTACAACTTTATAAGTGACTTTTCCCTCTAACAGAAAGCAAGATAACTCCTTGTACCCAACTAAAACAGGGAGTCATCCCCCCCACCCCTAAAATTGTCTCATTGTGTAATACCAATAGAGTTTCCTACACACCTGAATAAAAAAGCTATGATAACCCTAATAATTCTTGAGTTAACCTGGTTTATGACTTTCCTTGATACCATATCTAACTATTGAAAAAAAAAAAAAAAAAAAAAAAAAAAAAAAAAAAAAAGTCAACGTGGCGGCCGAACGATCAAGGCGAGCGTTTCCGGCGATTGATCGGCCGCCACATTGTGAGTTCGAGTCCCACGTAAGACATGGATGTTGTGTGTTGTGGGCACAGTGTGTTCCACCCCCCCCCCCCCTGGTGCGCCTGGGGCAACGTCCCTGGATGGCTAAATGGTTCACGATTTCGGCCGTACATAGAGCAAAAAGACATAAGTCTAGTGCCTGGCCATTGGAAAAAAAAATATTATTGCATACCTTTCAACTCTCCATTAATTTGACTGGCATACCGTTCACTAGGAGTTAGTGTTGCATATGGATCTATTCTGGACCTTTGATGAGGTGAGAATGTGCTGCAGGAGTTTGTCTTTGCCTGGGTTCTGCATTCTTCTTGTTCTACAGGCAGAACTGTGAAAAAAAAAAAAAACTTGTATCAAGAAATGCAGAATAAATTATATCTGCAAAATTACTTATGTTACTTATTCAACTTTTAAATTCTTGGTACCAAAAATTTAAAAGTTGTATAAAAATTATTTTTTAATGCTACAAATATGCATTAAAATACATTTTAATAGTACAACAATTTATACAGTTTAAAGCATAATGAAATAGTAAATAAAAATAATAGAATTATCTGATTTGTTAAAACAAATTAGAATATAAGAGAAACAATTAAATTTCATATAGTAGTATGTTACGTGCAAGCCTGCAATATCGTTGTTCCTCCAAAGTCAAAATATTTATTCAGTAGAGCATAATGCTTTCTATTACAAATAATATAGTTTTTGGAAGGGCATCTCCAATCGTAACATTCGACTTGGAACATAATGTGAAACTATAAACATTTTTTTCACAAAGACTGAAGAGCAAACTCCATACTAGAAGATGGGAACAGCACTATCTCATACCACAAAATTTGGCTATGCAGGAAGAAGACAGAGCTGATGAAAGGACCAAGAAAAAATTGTAGAATAAGTATTTAGAAAAATTTTAAATGGTAGGGGGCTCAGGTATGTCTTCCAAGAGGGGGCCTCACATGGGAAAGGAGCAGAATTTGAAGTTCTGCCATGGCTAGAAAAGAAAATTATCTAAAATATTAACAGAAAAAATTTCTTGAAAACTAAATAAAAAATTGAAAAATACATTTTAATTTTTCGAAAGAAAATTGGTAAAGCCTACTGAAGAAATACTGTTTTTTCATTTATATAAGTGACTACATCACATGGTGAGGAATTATGTATACATTATACCCTTTATTGTTCAGTTTGAGAATGTTTTTATGAATAACATCTACATTATTTTAAGTCTATGTAGTTTAAGTCATAACATCTATATTATTTGTTCTGAGTTGTCTCATTATTTGTTATCTATTTTTAAGTAATAAGAAGTTAAATATAATAGAAGTTAAATTTTACCTCTTGCTGGTAAAGTCATCATATCATTAGCATTGAAGACTTGCTGTACAGGTATGGCAGTTTCCTGAAATTACAAATATGCAAAAAATTATTTTGAAGCAAATTATTCAAATATTATTTATTATAAGTGAAAAGTGCAGAGAAGAAAAATTTAATAAATAATTATGATTAGGAAAAATAATTAATTTACTTTTAAAAATTGTCAAAAATATTAGAAAAAAATAGAAATCATGCGTAAAAAGCCCAATTTCCATTTACTTACCCTTCGAAAGATGTAGTAAGGGTAGAGAAGCTATTAAAAAAGAAATAAAGAGCTTAAGTTTCTTAAAACTTAATAAGAAGCAGGCAGTAATGACACCATAACCAAGTAAAAAGGGTGCAAATGCATACTTAACAGTTAAACAAACTTAATATGATAACATTAACATAATATAAGACGTCAATTGTGAATCACTGCTCCAAGCATAATTTGAAAAAAAAAAACATTAGTCAGTGAGCCCAATGATGGCAAGCATTATGGGTAGATAATACTCTATTTAAAACTTATTTTATGAGTACATTTATTGCTGCCAAATAACTGATATGTGTTAAAAAAGAGTTAGTTAAAACTAAAAATTAATTTTTTGCTTACACATTTTTATTTAATTTGAAACAGTTTATCTTTCCATATACAACTAAATCTTAAAATACATAAGATGGCATTAACTCTTTTTAAGTTAGCTTTGTACATACTATGCACAAAATTGGAAATTTTATTTTATAAGAAAATGAAACTTTCAAATAAATGGTATATTCAATTATTTATTTGAGAAATGTATTTATAAATTCGTTATTAAAATGGTTTATTGTTAACATCAGCACATGCAAGAATTATCATAGTACAGTCAGAATCTTGGAAAGGAAGTGGGCCCACAATCAAATGAAGGTTTAGAGTACTGATTTTTTTTTCCAATTGTGGATATTACAAAAAATCAATTTAGCTTTAAGGCAATGGCTATGATCTCTAATCCTTAGGCATATGCCACTGAGGATTATATAATTTAAGCTAGGCTTATCAAAAATATGATAGAAATATGGAAAAATTAAGCAATGCAATAAGAACAAATTAAATTACATCACAGTATACAGCTGTTCAAAATATATGTAGAATTCCCATCACTGCTGCCATAAACACTAACAAACTTGAAGTCACAAAAACGAAATGGGCCATTTGTCTATTTGACTTCACGTTTGCTGTTCTTTAATAGTACTGATGAGGGAAGCCAATGTCTTTTTGAAACAGATGTATGCTGCATTACAATTTAATTTGCGTTTAATTTTCTTCCTTATCATTTGCACAAAGTGATTTTACTTGTAATAGAAAAGGAATAATGAATTTTGAAGTATTATAATGTGATCAGGCCATTCAATTTTGAAACATAATTAAATAAAACAAATTGTGAACATTCTTTTTCTTCAGTTTTCCATCAAAATTAAAAGCTGCTTTGTTTATTTTTATATAGCATGTGCTCCACATACAAATAAAATTAAATACATACAGATTAAAATATAAATGAAAATGAAATATTCTAAAGGCATTAATAAATAAGACAGATATATGGCAAATACATTTTTGTAAACCACTGATAATAAATAAAATTAAAATTTTTTCATTGTATTTCAATTAGATATTAATACGTAATTACTGGGAGTACTGCATTTTTAGTTATATTGCAATTTAACTCTGACAAAATTAAAAAAAAAGTGATCAAAGTGAAGAATAAAAAAAATTTAGACTTGTTAAAAAATTAGGTTAAGCACATCATAGATGCAACTGGAGGATCTAAAATTACAATTAATTACAGTTATAAATATTAACTAGTTTTGTTATTTACAATTAAATAGAAATAACTGTAACATTAATTTTTATATTACTAGGCACTCAACCTGCAAACTATGCTCATCAACCCCTATTTTGAGATTTGCAAATCAAGATTTGAAAAGTAAATAAGCGACTTTTTCATGCAATGAATTAGGCTAGAAAAGCTTTATGAAAGATGAATGTCTCTGTAAGATCATGATTAAAATGCCTCGATTTGGGCTTCACTTCCTAATTATTATGTATGATTGCAATCATGCTTAAAAAAATTGATGCTACTGATTTAGTTTTATAAAGTACAATAATCATTTGCCCATCATGAGCATTTATAATTGTGTAAAAGCTGATATTTTCTTTACTTAACTACTTTTGTGGATATAATTGACTTTCATAAAGAATTAATCAGTACTAGAATTTAAAATAGTAAGAGTACCAAACAGAATTACTAATAGAATTTTTTAAGACAAAAATTTCAAAATTTTAGCTTTAATGGAGTAAGAGATACGGCCAATCTGTATCATCTATGATACAAGAATTATATCTTGTAATGCACAATTCTATCAATTTAAAATTCAATAATATTAATTATAAATTGTTTTCTAATATATTTTGGATATTCCAAAATAACATACTTAAAATCCCATTAAAATTCAAAGCAACAATTTTTTAATAAAAAAATTAATTTTGAAGCAAGGATCTACAGCTACATATATGTTAATTAAAATTCTTTCCATCAACTTATGGCAATGACGGAATTGATGTTTTTAACTCACTTGACTGTTTCTTCCCAATGTATAAGATGGATACTGATTGAAGTTTTTCATCTCTGCCAATTCTTCTGCAGCAGTAATGCTGGGATCACTGCTAGATTTCACGAGTCTCCTGTCATTCTGCATATTTGTCTCCCGGAGAGTCATAGAGCGAGAGTCAATGGATATATCTAGATCACTCTCAGGAGATGATGCATAACTCAGCCGGGATGTCATGGGAAAGAGAAAGTCATCAGTGATGGCTTCGTCTGGCTGAAATGGCACACAGACAAATTAATATTTCATTCTTTACACATATAATGCAAATAGAATGATCAGAATACATAAAATTGAATAAAAAAAAAATGAATTTGATGTAGACATAGTGAGCTATGAAACTGTTCAGAGTAAGATAAACATGCAGCCTCTTATTTCATTAATCATTTTGGGCTTAAAATGTATGACATCAAATTAGATACCACATGAATAAATTGCAAAGACCACAGAACTGCTAATTATTGTAACAAAAGCCAACTAAAGGAAATAATCATAAAATAAATGCATTTAGATAATTAAAATTTAAGAGTTTTCAAGATGAATGAAAATTTTGTAACTTAATTCATGCAACAGACATAGGATGGATATTAAAATAGAACTCTAAAGAGACAGAAATAGAATTACTGTTATTGAGAAAAGATTGCATGAACAAGAACTTTTCTGCACTGCATAATAAATTAATAATTAATTCATTAGACTCAACACCTAGCAGTTTGCTTTATATTAAAAAATACATAAACTTAGGTACCCATAATTTAGGAAGCATATCTTTTATTGCTATCAGTTCATAGACATAGTTGACAAGCTCCAATTAAATAAAAGCATGTGCAAAGTTAATTTCAAATATAGATGGAAAGGTAGTTGCCCCAGTAGCTCAATGTATAGAGTTTTATCTGACCAGCCCAAAATTAGTGGTTCTATTCTCCTCTTTAGCATGGAGTTCTTTAAAATGATACCAGAGTAATTCAATTAAGGCTGCAGTTTAGATGCAGTGGATGATCAATATTCTTTAACTATCACCAAAATTGGACTGCACTTCTATTGCAAATAATATCATAAATAGCCCGTTTTGTGCTTATGTACTTTTCAGTATATAATAGTCAATATCTGCAATGGCAGCAAGAAAATTTGCTATGTGCCACAATTTTTTGAATCTCTATGGAGATCAACAGCTTCAATCCTACTGCATAGCCAACTTTAAATTTCATATCAATGATGCTAACTGCATAGTAGGACTCATTTTGTGGGTATCCATAGAGATTTGTGAAATTTGTTGTCATTTGCAATGGAAGCATAATTCTAGCTTTGGTGGCCTTACCTCTTTTAGGTAGGTTCAGTGAGCATGAATTAAAATTGAAATTTTTTAAGATCCTATAATTTATGGCAGCAATTTTAATTCACAGGTAATGACAAACAGAAAATTATCCTAATAAAGGAAATATAGGAAAGAGGATACAGTTTAGAGGTTGAACTTTGGTCTGCAATCTGGAGTATGAGAATATACTGAGATCAACTTTAAATGCAAAATAAAGGATAATTATCTCAACAGCTTGATAGAAAGAGGGTTGTCTGACAAATCGGAGATTCCTGTAGGAGATGAGTTCTTTACACATAACTGTGTTGATATTAAAGATTTTGACAGTAATACTTGGTTAAAAATGTCAATTTTATCAATATTGTACTTACAGCAAACTCATAATATTTAAATGCTCGTGTGACCCAATAAAAGTTGGAAATATCAAACAATTATTTTCTATGCACTCTTTCAAAAGTGACTTTTAAACTGACCCTGACTATCAAGATTAGTTGACACTTGGTCCCTACAATTGCAGTAAAATCAGAATAGCACTCGAGATAATGAGTCTTTTTTAGCGGTTTAAAAGTGAAGAATGATAAAAAACTTTATGACTTTGGATTATTTTTCAATATAAGAAATTTGACATATCCCATTTGACATCGTCCCCCCTCCCCATTTAATGACAAGAGTTTGTAGTTAATATAATGTCATGTTATCTTAATTTATAATACAAACCAGATAGAAATATTGATTTTGAGCACACAGATGAAAGAAAATTCACAGTATTACAGTAGGGGTAAAATGTGTTTCCCTCATAAACTAAAACACAACATGAAAGTCAGTTTAAAGTTGATCAGAATCATTTACATTTATTTATTTTTAATTAATGTTACTTTTAAAAAAACTGCTTATTGTATTATAGAAATATATAGAAAACTATTTTCAAGCATACCTATAGAAATGTATAAAAATACTTTTAAATATAACATATTGAAATGCATAGAAAAAATATAGAAACCTACTTTTGCTTCTGAAACCCAGAGAGCTTGTTTCTGTTGCCTATCAATGGTTTCTTGCAGTTTCTTATACCATGAGTCACCAGTTGATAGAGAAATAGATGCTGAAAATATTAAAAAAGAAAAATTAATTCTGACATAATTGCCCAAATATGAGAAAATATTAAATAAAAATACATTTTAAGAATGTTATAAACTGAATTTTCTCAAAATACATGCTGGGCTAAAAACAACAAATAGTTGCAATGAAGTTCAGCAAGCATTAAAATTATTAAAATTACAGTAAAATCTGACTTAGCTGAAGATTTATTGTATTAATATATATTTCAGTGTCATACAAATATTTGCACTATTGATCACTTCAGTAGTGATTAAATGTATTTAGGCATTACAGGAGTTAAAGTAAAATTTTTGTATTAAGGAGATATCTTTTGGAAGCACATTTAGTAACATAATTGACTGTTTTAAACTAAATGTGCAAAATAATAATTTATTTTTAGAAGCACACACACATAAATTAATATATTAAAACTAGAAGATTGACAGTTAATTTAAAGTATATGTGAATCTAAAACTAATATTATTCTGTGAAGTGGTGCAGCTAAAAGCTCATGGCTTTGGGATGTAGGAGATGATTTTTGTACCACTAAATCATTTTTTTAATTGCACCAAGGCCCTGAGGAAGGCTTGGGTCACCTTGATAGATACACTAGTGGTTTTGTGCATATTAAAGACAAGAGGGGGAAAAAATTGAAAATTACCTCTGTATATAAAAGTGAAAACAAAATTTGCTGCAAATTTTTTGAGTGAATAATAATAATAAAATGATAATTAAAAGAAAAATTTCTGTAAATGCTATTTATGCATATAGAATTAAATAAAATAAGCATATTATGATTGTACATGTAACAATAAATGGGTTAAATATATATATTTAAAAAATATCTGCAAAATTAGCTAAAATCAAAAAGTATATGAATATTGCATACACAGATACATCTATATTCTACAGCTCTGGCAATGACTAGTTAAGAATATACAGCTAAGAGTGAATTTAAAATCACTACATATACTCATTCTAAATAGCAGGTCTCAATGAGGGGCACCGAAATAAAGGTATATTGGACTCTTTACAGGAGAATTTGAATAGAGAATAGTAATCAATAAATAATTATTAATCTAAAATTATTATTTAAAAAGTGCTGAAAAGGTTTTTAAGATAAGTTTAAGGTTGCATTTTTAACTTCAGAAATTAATTATAAATTGGTCCAGTGAAAGGCAAATTGCTCAATAAGCAGATTAACAATATTAACCTATCTACTTTTCAGGGTTGTCTTGTCTTGTAAAGCAATTCAACTATAGGGAGGCTGAAATAACGTGATAAGGGATCCCAGTCTTAGAAGGGTCTCTGACAGAAAAGAAAAATAAATTTTTAATTCTGGTTCAAATGTTTGAATTTACCAGTAATTTCACCACTGTTTTCTAATACTTAACTTGGCAAGACTAACAAGATCATAACTCCATAATTTGTAGGTTTTAGAGGCAGACTGCGTCCTCAAAGCTGGTAAACTTTTTTAGAAATTATCTATTTTAAAACAGTCTGTAAAGTTCTAAAAAAATTAGAGCCGTAGACATGGAAAATAATGGTCTGCCAACTAGTTAATCTGCAAGTGAACTCTATTATAATTTATCTCCTTATGACTTCATACAATATTCAAAATAAAACCTATCAATTAAAATAATTACAATTATACAAATATTTTAATGTGATGGATATTTAAAACTTATCTCACAAAAATTGAGCAACAAATATATTACTAACAATTTTAACAATGGACATGAAATAGTTTTAGATAAAATTATATTTCATTTAAAGTAAAAATTAAAAACAAACCTGTAAAAATATGTGACCATAGCTTTTCAAGTTTAACGGAATGCTCATAGAGTTTTCTGGAACTTTTGTAGCTGGATTTGGCCCATTTGGCTCTCAGTTCTTTGATGACATGTTTATTTTCAGCATGCATAAACACAACAATGGGATAAAACTGAGCATAGTTGAGTCTATCCACTGCACTTGGGGTGATATCCAAAATGGCATGTTTACCCTATAAAGTGTTTCAATCTTAATTAAACGCTAGCAAAATAGTAATCATACTTGTATTATAAAATACTAAAAATTAATATACATTTGCAGTGATGCCAGAAAGATCATTTAAATAAATGTTCGGTTTGGATATATTTCTAAAACTAACATTTCGCTTCAGATGAAGAGATTCATAACTACAGCTCGGAAGTTCAGGCAGTAAAAAATACTAAAACAGACAAACAAATAAGCAAAATAAAATGCTTATATAGAAGTAATTAGCAAATTTTACAAAATTATTTATCTCATTACTTAGTTTTGCGATTACACATAATTACTAAATGTTCTTTTTAAAATTGTCAAAAGCTAAACCTTGCCTTTTGTCACTTAGAATGTATTTTAGAATTGAAAATGATCTTTCGCCTTCTAAGGAGGTAATAGGAGCATATTTAACCTTTTGAACGGGAACAGATTTAATTTCACTAACTAATTTCAAATCATTTACTAATATTTTGTTCCTGTTTTAAAGAAAAGTAATAATATTAGGTAGCTTTGAAAAGTGTGCTTGAATAAAAGTTAAATTGTAATGAATGAAATCCTTAGATATTATTTGTTGTTGTTGAAACCCAGACCGTCCGACCTACCAGAAAGGTGTAAGGTAACTGTTTGGACGGTCGGGAAGTGCCACCCAATTTAGACCGGAACCCAGTGGGGGAGGCATCCACAGAGACCGTACCCTCCTTCCCCTACCACCAACCTCTCGGAAGGACTTTCGGACCCACATGTTTAACGTGATCGTACTCCGCATGAACACGGCGGCAGTTTTGGCAGTGGCTGGAATCGAACCCGGGCCTACCGAGTGCAACTCCAGCGCGCTAACCAATGGGCTACCGCGCCCTAGATATTATTTGTGTAGCAATTCATATTGAGTTGAATTCTCCCTCATTAAAATTGTTAGCTAGAGAGCAACTCATTAAAAAAAAATTAATTAAAATAATAAATTCTATATATATATATATATATATATATATATATATATATATATATATATATATATATATATATATTATTAATAATAATTTTGCGTGTCACAATTTAACTGCATTTTTTTTTTTTTTTAAGAGAAAAAAGGAATGGCAATGTAAAACATAAATTGAAGCTCATAAAAACAAAAGCAGGCATTAAGACATTCTCTTCAAACATGAGACAAAAAGGCAAAAACAGTATTTACAGCATTTACTCGCAACTTACGAGTTTTATTTATATCATTAACATTTGTATTTATTTGAATGCAAGAAAAAATTACACGTGAATCCCCCAGGCTATAAAATGAAAATGATTCAACATATTTTTTTAAATGTAATATCATGACCAAAAATTACAGATAATGAATATCACTTGAACATATTTACATAACTAGTAGATATAACCAGCATTGTTCCGGATTTAAAACATGCACTAATTATTTTTGCACTCTAAATCATACTATCACTCTAAAATTTTCTTTGCTTTATAAAACAATTAAAATGAAAATATCAAATATTAGAATCTAAATTCACTCTATGGAAAATGAATTTCATATGCAAATTTTAAAGACTAAAATATTAAAACTCTCTTTGCATATGTCAAAAGTCTGTATTTGTAAATAAAACTGGTTGACTCCCAATTTTCTCTCTCTATATATATAGATTCTAAATTGAATTTCCCTTAACTAATAATACAATTTTGTTCAGTTAACATTCATACCTGAAGTTAGATCGTTTACACAAAAAGACATAAGATAAAACTACAGTTCAAATAGTGGTGATTATAATGAATGAAAATTCCATTTAGCGGTGGATTTAATTCTTTTATATTTGTCTCAAGGGCAGGGGTTTAGCGAAGTGATCAGTAAAGGATAAAATCGCTCTTTAAACTTCTAGCAAAAAGAAAAAGGAATTTCATAATTGGATAGCATTTACATCTAGTGTGCTTGGAGAGGGGGGCATCAACCAAAATCTTGACATTAAGTCTTCAGAAAGGAAAAAACTAGGAACCAAGTGGGCACCTGGTAGGTATAGAGGTAGGTAAAAGGGGTAAAGGTATGCCCTGAGAGGTACAAGGTCTTGAACTAGAGAAAAGTTTATGGATGAGACAGAGAGGGGAGGGTAAGGTTAGCCAGAGAATTGTGAATTCCCAAATGTCAAGGAGGGGTATGGATATAGATAAAAGCTAATATTTATGAATTTCCAGAAATTATAAAACTATATTAAATGCCTCTGCTTTGGAGGATGGAGAAAAATATCCCTCAAAGTCCACCCAGGTAACACCCTAGGGCACTTTACCACGAAATACTGCCAAGTATGAGATTTTATATTTGAATTTCGAACATTAAAAGATAAAATAAGGATTTAAGAGCATATATTTACTACATCTTGAGACTTCAGTAATATGTCTTATTATAAATCATTAAAAGTGTATTTTACTTTGCTAATTGATTAAAATCTTATGAAATTTAATGGATATATTTCAGACAGAAATTAATAATTTGCAACTATATACAAGTTGAAGCATGACATCTTTACAAAGATATACTTCAGGTAATGTTACACTAAAATAACAGTATAATTTTTTGATAACTTAAACAATGAAAATCTGTATCTGTCGAAGATTAAAATAGTTTTTCAGATAACAATACAAAATTTATAAACAGCTTAAATTAGATAAGTGAATCTACCTTGTCAATGACATCTCTAATGGCACTTAATCTTATGATTCCAGGAGACTTTAAATTACTCTGTTCCTCCTCTTGTTGATTGTCGGATTCTGAAATAAAACAATATTGCTGACATCAATAACAATATAATTCACTTGGTAAATTATTTCATTTTGAGATAAAAATCTATTAATTTAAATAAAGTTTTAAACAATAAATGCTTGCAAAAGAAAAAAAAGTTAATTTAGCAAATATTGAAAATTAAAAGAATTATAATTTTTATAGTATATTTATTCCCTTACAAAAAAATGCATAGGTATTGAAAGTGTTATTATCGACAAGCGAAGAGAAGTTCATTATTTATTCCTAACAAAGCAGAATTAACATTTGCCTGAATTTTGTGATCCATCTTACTCAAAAACTACAACAGGCAGGAAAATGGAATTTTGCATGTATACATGAAATTGCACACAAACTTTCAGAATCACAATTTCAATTATTAGAGCAAATTGTAATAGGGCGAAATACCCATTTTTAAACAGTGCATGCTCACTATGTTTCCTACAAATAACAGGTAAACAACAACTTTTAACCAGCTAATCAAAATGGGTGCACTTGTATGCATTGTGATTTGAATGTGTTCCTGTATATTAAATATGTATTTGCAATTTAAATGTGTTACTCTGATTTCATTGTTTTTCTGTATTGTAATTTGTTTAATCTAATATTTTTATTTTTGCTAGTAATTCTAAATTAAGATGAAAACATACAAAATAACAGATATCAAACAACAGTATAATAGAAACACTGCAATTTTTTAAATAAATAGAATGCTAGTGTGATGCATTTCTTCATACTTAAAAGTTAAAATATATTTATTACATTGTATGTTTTGTTTAGTTATGCTCCTTATGCTCCAGAAATTGACAAATGTACATATGTCCATGATTTACGCTGAATAAAAAGAAAATAATTAAAAATAGAAATTATTTTTTCTCCTAAATATGATGCTACACATTTATTAAACACAGTTTTTAATATTTAAAAATGATATACAGCATGTACCTCCAATATATATTTCTTTAACAAATCAGAGAATCTAAATAATTTTGTGAAGGGTCTTAAACATAGGCCTCAACTGTTTTAATAAAATATTTTATTACACTTAGACTCATTATAATAGCTTAAATGACTATAAAAATATTATGTGAAATCTTTAAAGGGATGCTTCCCCTGTCAAATACTTTTATGACAATAAAATAATTTCTTAAGTAAATTCTTAGTACCAAGGTTAATTCGTATTATTAAGTTAACTTTTCGATTGCTTAAGCCTTAATAAAAGAAACTAATTGGCTGTACATTAATAAAACTTAAGCAATCAATTTGAAAGTGACAAATATTTTTAAAATATATATAAAATCTATTAAGAGAATAAAATAGATGAAATATAGGTAAAAAAGCATATACAAGTTAGAAAAATTAATAGACCAAAAAAATGAAAAAAGTAAGTGTCACTTCTCATATATGTATATATATATATATATATATATATATATATATATATATATATATATATATATATATATATATATCACCTTGAGCAAATGGCCCCTTATTAAGAATTTTTATGACATATGGAAAAATGTATACAGTATCACCAACATACGTGGAGATGCATAGCACTCAGGGTAATCTTTCAAAAGCCTCTCTTTTACAATATCTGTCAATGGTCCAAATAAGACAACAGGCCTGATGAATCCAGCTAAAAGTAAACAAAAATGAATTAGAGAAAAGAAATAATAATGAAATAAATAATATATTAACTTTATGAGTAAAGTAATGGTTAAAACAGTTTTAGTAAAATATTAGTAACCTAAATAGTTTTTATTGAAATTTAAATCTTAGTGTCATAAAAGTAAATATTTTAACAAAATTTTATGGAAACCAAAGTAAAATATTAAATATTTATTTCCGAGTCATTTCCATAATTATTCTTTAATATTTTTTAGCAATAAATGACAAGTGTAACCTTAGTAAATAAAAATCAATTAAACATACAACATTTTTGTAATATATTTTACTTAATTGCAGGCTTTAAAATTCTAGATAAGTAAATTAAAAAGTCTACTCTTTCCAGTGATATTAGCACTTAATTTTAATAACAAATTTGGCATAAAATATAAAAATATTTATTGTAAAATAGAAAACACATAATCTTAAAATAATAATGAGAAAAAAGCTAAATTATCTGTTTATCATAAATCAAAATGTAATGCAAACTGTAATACATACGTTGTTTCAAAACAACTCTTTCATAAGGAGGAAATCTAGTAACAGTATCGGCTGAAAATGAAGATAGTTATAATTAAAGCTATATTTCCATACAGCTATTTATTACATTTACTTATTCAATACACAAAGAATAAAAAATGAACAATAAAGAATTATTTTTAATCCCCATATTTTTAATATAGAAAACCAACCTAAAACAACATCTTCCCAATGATCTTTACAGAGGGATTTAGATCTGCGAGCTCTTCTCCTGAAAAAATTACCCCGACCTTCATTGTCCCCATCTTTTTTGGATGAAGTTTGCTGAGCCTGTGCTAATTCTCGAGCCCTGCCAAAAGGAATTAATAAATAAAAACATTAGTATAGAGATAGTACAAATCAAGTAACAAAATATGTTTATGCAATAATAATTAAAGGTTTTCATGCTCATTTCCGGAAAGAAGAAATCGTAATTGTCAATTGATTAATGTTGATAATATTTGATTGATTTATGTCAAGAACACTGACGATTGATTTACGCTGATAATATTGAGTTATGCTTTAACTGGTTAAGAATCAAATACCGTCAAACTTTAATGTAACAAACACCCCTTGATATTTCACCATACATGCTCACAACCAACATTGCAGACAGAACAAAATTTTTCTATGTTGAAAGTAATGAGAGTTCCTTCTTATATCATCACCTCACCTTATTATCTGCCATTATGTGAGGTTGTCCAAACATACCCTTATAATACTGACAGTACCATGGCAAATGTATACACGAATATTAACTGTGCAAACATCCAATCACATGCAAAATGGTGAATGATACAAGAAATCCCTAACAGAATATAATTCCAGGAATTTTTCTCTGCACTGTTTAGGTGAAAATGACAGCCAGCAAATTGGAATCCTTTGGAATTTATTGTCTCAGCAGTAAAAGCAGTGCTTGTTTGTGTTTTATTCCTTCTTAATTTATTTGTACAGAAAAATATCAAATAGACTTATAATATACGGAAGTTATAATATAATATAGACTAAGGAAGTAGAAATTTGAGCATGACAAAATTAGTTAGCAGTGTATGGCTGCACATTTTACTGAAAACTAATGAAAGCAATATTTATACTTTCAGTTATATACAAGAGTGGCTTTTAATATTTTTCTCTAGATTTATAATTTTAATGTTAGTTGAAAACTAAATTTAATGAGAATATGAGAAAACATGCATTGCATTTTTCTAATTCAATATATTACCATCCTCTATGTGATGCCCAAATGACTAGCAACAAATAGTGGTGGTACATTAAAGATTTGCCGTATATTATTTTAATTACATATAACAGTATTTAGTAATCTAGTAATCATCTTGTAATTTTCGTAGTACAGAAATAACAGATGGCTGGAAAGTTAACACTGCATATTATATATATATATATATATATATATATATATATATATATATATATATATATATATATATATACACAAATTATATTCTTGTATATTTTTATAAAAATAAGTGATTTATTCTAAACATGCATATATATAGTATTAATGCTTTCTTTCCTGGTTTACAATTTTCCAAGCATGTAATGTATATTTGCACAAAATCCTCTATGACAAGCATCCTTCCTTGGTCGTACAGCTATATCTGGCCTATACCTAATAAATATATCTTTCTTTAAATATTCTTATAAAATATAAGGTGCATTAAATTGAACATGCCATCAGATATAGAATTAGTGGTGAGAAAATTTATATAAAAAAAAATGTAAGTAAAAATAAAATAAATAAAAATATAAGTATCTCTATTGAGATACTTATATTTTTATTTATTTATTTTATTTTTTGACAAAGTTTATAGATAAACAATCTGAATGATATTGTCCTGTGATAACTTGTTGTTTATTTTCAGGTTCAAAACTCAATTTTCAATATCTGCATTATCCACCTCTACCCTCATCAATATAAAATTGCTTCCTATCAGAAAAACATCACTTCGAATTTTTGAGCAAATATGTTTATATCAACAATTCAGCACTAATCCCACTTTCATGTACGAAAATATAGCAGTTTATATTCTACATTTTTGTAGTTACTCAGTTGAAAAATTAACTCACAAATGGTGATTAAGCATCACTTTTGACATCTGGGTATATGCATCATTTTCAATGCAATAGAAAAAGGAAATTAATCCCCCAATGTGAGAAAATTAAATCAGGTAAAATCCATGACTGAACAAAAAGCTTATATATACATAACATGATCTAACAAATGCTTTCATGCACATTTTAAATTCAAACTATCTAAAATTCAGAAGTACGAACCTTGCACTGTTGGGTATGACCCCTCGCTGAATTTCTTGACCATTCCTGCCTAGTCTATATACCAGCCAGGACCCAGCATTCCCATTGTAAAGAGTATCAACAACATGGAAAACTTCGCCCTTTCGAAAACTAATTTCACCCTTGCCGCTACTTTCATAGCTGAAGTGAGTTCTGAAGCATGAAAATATTTCATAAGTTAAATAAAACCGTAAATCAAATAAAAGAAAATAAGTAATTTAAAATGAAATGTAAGTACCTAATGTAAAAGGAATCACCCTTTTGGTTATTGATAGCATCTTCATATTCTGCAAAACAGATTTTATCAAGTTATTAGTTTTAAAAGACTATGGAAGAATAAATCACAAAATAAATATAGAGAGGACTGTCCATAAATCTATAATAAGCTGTGTTTTGATTAAAACTAACATTATAAAATGTGTTCAAAATTAAGTAAAAAGAAGTTGAGTTCCTTAGGCTCTGGAGAACATTAATTTCTTTAAATGAACTTGAGATTACCGCAAATTGCTGTCAGATAAAGATAGGTGGCACTCCTTTTTATCTGATGGTGTATTTTGTGGGGATAAAGTTAGTTTTACTGACTGATCCCAAGTAAATTGATAAGCTTATACTCACCAAATCTACCTGTAGCATTCTGTGAGTGTAAGACACTGAAAGTCAAATATCATTTTCAAAGATAGGGCTATGCTCCCATTGCAGATAACAGTATTCACAGCCCAGTTTCATGTGTGCATTAGCATGGAATATTCACTCATCGACATGCACAATGGTAGCAAGAAAACTTATTATGGGCCAGAATTTCACAAACTTCAAAGGAAATTGGCAAATTCTGTCTTACTATACAAATAGCTGCAAATTTCTTCAAAAGAGAGTGAGCTTAGGGTGTATGAAGCTACAACAGCCAAAATCACACTTACAGAACCCACCTATAAGGGTAGTTTGAAAAATTGGAACAAAACTGGCAAAATTTAAATATGCAAAAAAAAAAGGCATTTTTTATAATTGTTTTAAAGATTCCATAATGTCAAATTTTCCTCTGTCTCTCATTTTACTTGATTCTTCCAAAGTCAGACTTTGAATTTATTTTCTCCCTGACATTGAATAGTTCCGATTAATGGTAATGGCTGGAAAAGTTTCGAAATATGATCTTACAGTGATTTTGCCAGAGAGGGGGGGGGGGGGGGGGGTAAAAAGTTCTATTACAGGTAAAATATTCGTGATGAAGCTTAATTTTAATGCAATTTTCACACTTATACTTTCTACTCTGAAATGAACCCACTCAACCTGCTGATGCTTAACTTTGACCCACTTTGGGGGGCAGTCATGGTAGATAAGGTCATACATCGGGCGATATGGGAGGGAGGGCGGCTCCATTTTTAAAATCTGCATTTTTATCTAACTTGATAACTCTTGCTACAATTTTGATGCAATTTTCAGATTCTATTTTCTATGCTGCAAAGGACTCACTCAACCTGCACACACTAAACTTCAATCCACTTTTGTTACTTTGTGACTGCTGCACCCGCTGTGTGAATGCAGAACTTGATAAAAAGCTGACTGCTATAAAAACTGGTTGATATATTTAGTGACCATTAGCAGAGAGCACCACACCTAGTATGCTATAAAAATATATAACAACAGGGAGCATATAAAACAAATTATAATGAAAACTGTACTAAAGTTCCCCACTTTTTTTTTACAGTATTACAGGTGGTTTAAAGCTAAACAATTCATTCAAATATTTTAAAATAAACTATAAAATAAAACAAATTAATAACAAATAAATATCTAAAAAACGGAATATTTTTTAAGTATTCAAAACATCCTTATTATAATCTTGCTATATTCACAATTTAAACAAGTGGTACAATGCAGAATTAGCCACGTATTTGAAGATTTCACTTTACATACATACTATTTATAATTTTTTATAATTAAAAGCAAAGTTAATTAAAAGCAGTTTTTATTTGATAGTTGAGATCTTAAAGTTATTCATTACTATTTTTTATTTTCCTATTCATTCAAAGTAATAATGGAAAACTTCATATACCAAAATTATACTATTATTCAAAACATTTACAGCCAAATTATTAGGAATGATATCATAAAGTTCAAACATTAAAGATCAATATTATAACATCTTTAAACAATAATAAAAAAAAATTAACAATATAATAAATACATGCAGTTTTATATCATTACATACCATCTTTACGATGCTGGACAATGAGATTAACTTGGTCCTGAATGCCAACAAGTAACGCAACAGCTTCTTCTTTAGTGAAACTCCGCATATCAATGTCATTTACCTAAAAAAGAAAAAAATAAATAAAAAATCATTCAGTATCAATAACATTTCAATTAGAAAAGTACAGTTTTGAAATAACAGTTTCTAATATATAAAAAAAATTCCAGTTTTCAGCCCTCTTCAACCAATTAGAATGAAGCAAACCCTAGAGCCTACACTGATGTTCATACAAAGAATAGCGAAACTGCATATTGGACCCCTTTATAACTATCTTACAACAATAGGATCATATTATATATATATATATATATATAAGTGAAGCTGCATATTGGACTCATATTTAATGATCTTACAATAACAGAAAAAAAAAGCTGTTTCTAATTTTCAAAGATCCACCAAATTTTAATAGATTAAAATATTCTATCGTACTAAGTTGTGTATCAAATTTCAGATCTTTAGGACATATGATGTATGCTATAAAAATGCTATCAAAGAAGTTGAAACAGATAGACACATCAGTTATAATGAATTCAATAAAATATTTAAAAAATAGATTGCAATAGATGGATAATATTATATATATATATATATATATAGCTGCATATTGGACTCATATTCATTGGACATACATCATTTCTCATACTATTGTAGAGAGAAAGTATTGTTTTCCCAAATATTTTTGATTTCGACATTTTGATGGATAAACATGTTTTAAGACTTCCTGAACTCCTGAACCTATCTCAACTCTTTTATATTTACATAGGACATCAGACAAAGCAATCTATACACTGAACAAGCACAGTCATTGCTGGATGACGCATTTTCTATTAAAATGTTTTAAAGCTGTGGTTGGCAAGTACAATCACGGAGCAGAGCCCAATGATGCTGGAGCCAAGCAAAGTGAGGTGTTCGACATGGATAAGAAAGTGACAACAAGTAGGGGGCAGTAGTCCCTTAGTATAGTATAAAAAAATATTTTAATTGGAAAATGAAAATACACAAAATAAAATAACTAAAAAAGAAGCGATATTATGTATCAAGAACAGCTAATATAATCCAATGCTTTTTTTGAAAGAAAATGAAGTTTCATATACAAGAATTCATGATTGAACTATGAAAACAAGAATTTATAGTTAAAGTTTCATTGGTATTTTTTTTTTTATCTTGTTTAAAACTGGAAGCACTATTATAAATTTCTTTGTTTTAAAAGCATATTAAAAAAATTCTGCATATCATTGCTCTATCGTTTATTGCATGCATTAAATTGAATGATGCATTGAAATGAATTTATCAGTAATCTTAACAACTCAAGTTCAATAGTCAATATGCTCAACAATTCAGTATATTCGGTAACTCGATTATTGCATCCAATCACTCAATTGGGTGCAAATATACCAGTTTATTATAAGTCAATTAGAATATGGGTTAACAAATACACAAATATATGCAGTATACACATGGAACAATAAATAATATAAAATCGTGCAGTAAATATATTTGTATCTAGAAATAAAAGTATAATTATCAAGCAGTAGTATATGTTAGTACTTAGGGGCATGGTAGATATTAAGCGTCTACAAGTAGCAAAGCTCATCTCTACTACCAAATTTTCAATTGGGATAGACTGAAAAAAATATGAAATATCTGACCTTCAGTATCTTGTCACCAGACTGCAAGCCTTGCATGAATGCAGCAGTACCAGGTTGAACACCAGTCACAAATATTCCAACTTCATTACCTCCAGTAAGGCGGATGCCCACACTTCCATCTTTTTGAAAGGATATGAATCTTGGGTCAGGTCTGAAAAAATTGATAGATATTTGTAAATTTTCATTGGAATAGCAAAAATGAGATAAAAATCTACACTATTAAAACATGTCTCACTAGCTAATACAAATATATATATATATGCATGTGGGTACCATGATTTAAAATGCTAATTCTTGGTGTAGAAAGTCATATATATATTTTTTAATTAGAGATAATGATTTTGGCATGTGCATAAACATATTGGAAAATAAAAAATTAATAGAGTTAAAATAATAGAGTATTTTGTAACTAATAGTATATTTTGTAACTAATTATACCCTAAAAGCCCAAATTTTAAGAATAGCAGCAATGGCTTGTTTGTATGCACTATTAAAATGCTAATTCCTAACCCAGGAAGTCACTGTTTGTACTTTATCTACATACATAATATAATGTATAGGAAAAGGACTGTGATGGGTCAAAAATTTGATGAATTTACACATTTTAATCAGAACTTGAGGTGATGTATGTGTGTGTATGTATGTATGAATGAATGTGTCCATGAGTCTGTAGACACAATTTCTCCTAACAAATGAAACATATTGAAAATAATTTGATACAATTATGACAATTAGTGAAAACTAGAACAATCTTGATTTTGAAACCAATCAAACATTCAGATGAACCTTACCATTAAATTTTAAAAACATTTTTTTTAAAGTCATAAAAAAATTAGATAAAGAATTAAATAAATAATAATATAGTAATAAAGTATTAAATAAATAATCATTTTATACTTTCATTGGAAAATTAATGACATTAGCTTCAGAATGCTAGCACAAATCATTCTTGATATATTACATGTTTTTTTTTTAAATTAAAATATTAGTTAAGTATCATTAAATATATTCACTTTCATAAATGCAATATTATACAACAAATCTATTAATATCATTCTTGTGGATCTAACTGGTTCCAATCATGAGAGAAATTAATTTTTACAATAGTTTTGTATTTTGTTGCAGAACAATTCACAAATTGTCATTTATTTCACAGGATATTGAATAAATGTTAATTGCATTTTAATGTGAATTTTGCATGTGAGTATGAATAAGTCATTTTGTTTTGACCATTGGTCACATTGAAAATTAAATGTAAGCTATTCACACTCTAGAAAGTGAATGCAAAGTAAAAATATTGCTTTCAAAATATGGAAAATATGTAGGACAGGCGAATCTGATAAAACTAAATAAGTAATCCACTGAGAAATTCCTTGAAAAAACTGTCTCTGATTTTAAATTATAGCATTTGATGAAAACATGTAACAAAATGTTAAAAAAAAATCTTTATAGCTTCATATAGCTCTTTATTAAAAGCATAAGAAATTTCAAGATAAATGAAATTTAGCATTCAAGTGTAAAATGTTAAATGTGACAAAAAATCTTACGGAGATGAGGCTCTTCGGAATCCATGCTCAAAAGTATCATTCCTTCCATCTAAAATTTAAATAGAAATTTATATTGATGAGTAAAACCACATAAAAATGCTACAAATTTCTATGTAACACTATAAGTGCATTAAAAGTAAAAATTATAAATATGATTATCTACATTTTAATAATTTTTCTCCAATATATACAGAACATAATTAAGTGCAACTTTTTTAATAAATGCAAATAAATGCAAATACAGTAGTAACAAGTTAAATTATATCCGTCTTGAGCAACATTTATATAACTAGGGATCTTTAAAAGTTTTAAAAATTGCCTAGAGATTTTTAAAATAGAAAAATTACTAAAAGCAAATATTAATAGTTTAAATTATGGGATTTAATAATTGTCTATCCAAGAAAAAGGGAAAAGAAAAAAAAATTCCCATCAAAAAGAAAGAAAATCTCATATATAAATTAAAAGCTATTCTATATTTTATACAATTAAGTGCTGATACAATCAGGAGATAACATGGGTACAGACATCTAGAGGGGTGCTTGGGAAGAGAAGGGGGGGGGGGAGGGATTAAGTAGCTCAGAAAATACTGATATTCTACATTGCAACTGGTCAGTTCACAATATCCTTTAGAATCCCTAAATTAACATTCTAGATTAACATAAATGGAACACGTGAGAAAAATATATGAGGAAATAATATTAAATTATAAATATAAATTTTCTGAATAGTTATACATTAAAAAATCAATTGACAATACCTTGAGGTAAAGGAGGTCTAGGAGGAACAAACATGTTTTCTAGTCTGTTAGCATTCAGTGACAGGGTGCCCATATTGTTGGTGGTTTCTGAATGGCTGAGGCCGTTGTCTATTAAATTGTGATTCCATGTGCTCTGTGACCTGTCAAAATAGTATTTGTGACTAAACATTTAATGAAGAAATACAAGACAATAAATATATCTATATAAGATTAAAGAATAAAAGTATAATCATTTTTAAGTAATTACCATTGTTGAAATGTTAATTACTTAAAAAAGATTATAAGCTAATTAAGAATATATATGTTTTTATCAATGTAACATAAGTAATATATTTCTGTAAAACAGAAATATATTTTAAACAGAATAAAATGTGAGCTTTATCCTATCTTAAATTTAATTTTTCTGTTCTCAGCACAAAATTCCATATTCAATTTATGAAAATTGATCAATTATCCAGGAAATTGTCCGTTTTCCCAGTCAGCCATTGACAATGTTATGTCAATATCCAATTTAAAACAAAATTTGAAGAAATCATTAAGAAAATAAAATTGTATCCACAGTAATTAAATTTAATTTTATGAATATAATATTTACAGGTGTTAAATTTACCAAAAAATGCTTTTAAAATGGTTTTTACTCTACAGTTCTATGAAAACCATAAAGTATATGTAAGGTTTGTTGTGTTGGCCTGCTTTCTTTTTTCAGGTACGATGGACCAGGAAACCAGTGCTCCTGTGTGGAGATGGAAAGTGAAGAATAGAATGTGTGGCTTTTCTGACGATATAAGCAAGTGGTCAAAGAGAGGGATGGGACTCTGCTCTCAGAAATGAATGAGATGGGTATAGAGTAAACAACCCTTGTAAATAATGTAATACAATTGATTTGTAAACTAATTTTGAAAGAAGAGAAATGTCATACCACCTTTTAATTGCTTTTGGGTTCAATGTATGTCTACAAACCAATATCACTCGATATTATAACAGAAAAAAAAATGAAACAATTTCGTAATTCTCTTAACAATATTATTTATTAAAATTAACCCTTATAAATATAAAAATATAATTTGTTCCTTAAAAATAATTCACCTTAGAAGAAATTACAGTGTATATCACCACTGATGCAGTATGATTCACAGTAAGAAATTGGCTCCTGGAAAAGGAAAGGGGGGACAACTTTTAAAGGTCGAGACCCAGAGCACCCGGAGGCAGAAGACTGACTTAGCTCCATGTCTTTTGATTTCATTGTAACTTTTGGGCTCTTGGACCTGATCTAGCCTATGGCTAGTACGGGAGGAATAAGTCACACACACAGTGTATATTACTGCACAACTATATTAATCCCTTTCCATATAATCATTGTAATTTTCAGCTTATATTTAAGTAGTCAGAAGAAAAGGCAGAAAAGTTTTCCCACTTTTATTCAATAATGTAATTATCAAATCTTTTTTTTTTTTAATTTTAATTACACATATGATATATATCAACTAATAAGAAATAACAAATTTTAAATTAATGAAAAAGATAAGCAAAAAATACATTTTACCTGGACAAGTTGTTTTTATCTCCAACTTTCTCAGATGGTGATTTAAAATCTAAAAGTTCAAAATATTCAATATAACATACATATTATTTCAAATAGCAGGATAAGGAAGCAATAAAATCTTACAAATACATATGAATGAGAGTGAGTATTTTTTAATATAGGAATTGACAAGCTATAAATAAAAATAAAATTCTTTAATAAATAATCTTTAATTTTGAACTTATATAATTATAATAATCTTAATAATCTTTAATTTTAAACGTTTATGTAATTTGTTATGTAAGTAGAGCACAAATTTGATAATTTTCATTAAGTGATTGAAGGAATCAAGGTGTTTTTTCTTTTTTTCCAAATAAAATATATATATTATATATCACTTTTCTTTACATGTTACCAGAAAAGTGCATTATTATTTATTTTAAGATAATATATATAATTCCCATTAGAGTTTTAAAATACACAATAGAAATAGCTCATTAGTTATATGAAAGAATAATTATTCATAAAACCTAATGTTTTTATTTTGAAATAAGTACATAATGTGTGTGATATGAAAATTAAAATACTTAATTAGTTATACCATAAGATAGTGAAGACAACTTTCAGTTGATTAAAGGTATTAACTAAATGCAAAAAAGTTAGCAAAATTTCTTATAATAAAATAATTATTTTTTCAAAATCTGGTGTACCTTTAATAAAACAAAAATGTTAAAATTTTATAAAATTTGCTTGATTATATATAAGCATGAACTAGTACGTATTTCTGGAAAAAGTCAGAACTTTTTTTAATCTGTATTAAGCACAAATGAAAAGTTTAAAGTCAATAAAAGAAACAAATAATATAATGTTTAAAGAATTTGTAATTTGAATCTTTGGAAAAAATGTGAAGAAAATGTTTTCCAAATTTTTATTTAATAAGAAAAAATAAGGCATTATTGATACAGCCCTAAAAGGGAAAAAGAAAAACCCTCCTTTAGATATCAAGTAATATCAGAACAAACATAGTAAAATATTTGTTTTTTATCGTCCTAAACATATATATATATTGTTCATGCATTGTTCAATATGTTCATGCTTATAACTAAACTTCTGGTCCTTTTAGATTTGGAATTTCCCCACTGTTATTTACTAAGTGTGAATGTTATTAAAAGGAAAGTTTGTGCTTTCATAAAAATTTATAAAATATTTAAAAGCATTTTTAATATTTATTGAAAAGAAAATGCATTCATTTTACAAAAATATAAAAAGTATTTTTAATTATTTTATCAATTTATTATGAAAGCAAAAACCTTCCTTTTTTCAGCATCTATGCTTAGCAAAAAACAGTAGAGGAAAAAGCCAGCTAGAGATTTAGGAATATTTTCAATAAGTTAACATGTGTAAACTAAAAATATGGCTAAACAGAAAATATCCTCTTGACACTTCAACAATACTTTAATTTGAAAATAATTTGAAATTCATTCTATTCTTGAATTTATTATGTGTGGATTGAATGCCTTTAGAAATAAAAACTTACATAATAAAGAGAAATTTCTTACTCTAAATAAATTTAAGTGTCTGTAAGTTATTAAATGTCATTATTATCTGAAAAAAATATCAAATCTCTCAGCATAAAATTTATTAAGTATTGAAAATATAATGATATTACCTTGATATAGAAATTATTAATGCATAGCAATAAAAAGTAAACTACCCTATTAAAGATAAAAAATATAACTAAACATGCCTCTTGTTGGGGATTGAACATAAACATTCTGATTGCTCCAGTGTGGTCTAGATGCAGATATATCAATGAAGTTTGGAGAAGACGGTACATCTAAAAGCCATAGGAAATTATTTCATATAAGAAACATTTACATTTTATAATGAATCAAGTAATTACATAAGTATGATAGCATGAATTTCTATAAACTAATTTTTAAATTATAAAAATAAAGAATGCATTTCTATAATCCTATGTTCGATTATAGTGATAAACATTCTCAATATTGCATCTTAATTTAAAAGTTTTTATAGACGCTTATAATAATTTCAAATAATAATTTTAAAATTAATTATTTACATAATTACCATACTGTAAATTTTCTCTCTCAAAATTAATTTTAAAATAAGAAGCAATAGAAAAGAGTATTCTATTCTCCTTGTCTCAACATGCCACTTTTACTGTGCATGCACGATGCACCTATAACCCTTTGACATACTAACCTAAGTTAACTCAGGGCAGTACATTTCCAAGTCAGTTTAAGAATTTTTTCACATTCCCTTGGGCTTTCTCAAATTCCCTTTCGAGTTAACTTGAGATAATATAGATAGACCCATTCCTACCTGAATTACCTGCTAGGTTTTTTAAGAAATAGGTAATTATTACTAATTTGAGTACCCTCTATGCAAATAAATCTAAAATAAAAACTTTGGTCAGTTTTAAACACACTTGGGAAAAAAGAAAAAGAAAAAAAAAAAAAAATAGGTATACATTAAAGTTTATACAAACATAATTATAGTTATTTATATATTTGTTACAAAAAATGAATATACTAATACTGATAGTTTATATATTAGCCATTCCAAGTTTAGTTATTTTTTTACTATAAATATTAAAAAAATAAAACTAAACAATTTCCAAAAATAAAAAATATTCTAAAACAACATACAAATATAAAACAATACCTTTGTTTGGAATGATATTTGTCTCAGTAAGATACCTATTTGACCAGTTTTCTTGAGTATCCCCAGTTTTATGACCATCTCGGCGAACAACCAAATGCAGCTTTTCTTTAGAATTTTCAATTAGCTTCTTGGCCTCTTTCAGTGAAATGTTATCGACACTATTATTATTAATCTAAAAATAAATCCAATTTATACTCTTAGATGCTGATATTTTACATTATTCAAAATACATTTTTGAGGAGGTAAGAGCTCAATGTTTTAATAATGCATTTTAAGGTAAAGCCAGGCTCATAACCAGGCAGGGACTATAAGGATAGGAGCTTTCTCAAGAGGTTTACTTAGCTCTGTGGTATTCAATTTTTAGTAACATGAAATTTCATAAAACATGTTATCCAAATTTTGCATGAAAAATTGTTTTTAGAGAATTTCTTATAAATTACTTCGTTTGGCAAAGTACAGAATTTTTTTTTTTTTAGTTTGGCTGAATTTGTGGTTATACTGGTGATCATCAATTTATGTACAAAACATAAGTTACTATTTCTACATAAAATTATTATATATTACTTAAAAATAAATGTAAAAATATTTAAAAATTAAATTAAAACATAATAGTATTAGGGTACATTTGAATTATTGCTGGGATTACCGTTAGTCAAAAGCAATTGATAAGTAATTATAGAGTTGATATTATGCATTAACTTTTAGAAATTTTCTTCAATTAATTAACCGTTACTGTACTTGTTAATTCTTATATTAAAATCATGATATGTATAGTAGTTAGATATGGATTTTCACAATCAATTATTAGCTCTCAAATATAGTGTATTTGTTGATAATTTATTAGGATTGAAATACATAATATTACAGTTAACAAATACTAATAATTAATAGGTTTTGCAGTACATAAACTTTATCTCAATAGCACATAATAATAGTGGTCCCCAATAACATAAAGCACCATGTTATAAATATTTAAAAAATGCTTTTATAATGGAGCCGGATCTGGAAAAGTAGGAAATTGCTGATTAAATAAAGGGTTACAGTGCTATATACATTAGTTTATTGAAATCACTGACTAATATACATATGGACACACTGGGAACCACTGAGAGGGTATGATCCATATGTACATTAGTCATTTTAATTGTTTACCAAACAAAAACCTTTATAACAATGTCTGCTTATTTCCCTACAAAAATCTGTGTTAAATATAATTCATTAAAAATAACTGAAAATTGAATAAAGCTGCAAAATGAATACTAAGTATTATGATTAATTTAAAATATTTTTAATTGAAAACCAATTTACATCTTTTTTAGAAAATTGTAATCTTCAGACAAACTTTAGTGATTATTTTACTGATTGTTTTCTATAGTTAATGTATTAGATATTGAATACAAAATATACTTGAGAAATGTAAAAACATCAAAATGTTAAAATTACTTTAGTAAGAATGTCTCCTTCTTGAATAGATTCATCTTTAGCTAACAAAGATCGGTTTGTAATTTCTTTGATATATATCCAACAACCAAGAACAATACCAAAATCTATAGAGAAAATTATATAGATGATATGCAAAATGGATTAAATAAATAAATTTATTTAACAACACAACGTTCACAAAAATGACAATTTAGAACATGAAAAAATACTTCTACAGGAATGAAATCCAACCGGCAGACGATAACATGAAAACGACTTTATTTTTGTTTACAAACAAACTTCTTAATAAACGCCACCTGTCGGTGTCGATCACTTATGGAAACGTGCCAACATTTTTTCTGAGATACCCGAGAGCATAAAATTTGATCCAAATGAGATAAAAATCAAAATTTTCCAAAATAAGTATAAGGGTTTAAGGAAATTTCGAAATTTTAACGTGCATACTGTCATGGAAACATAAGTCGTGTGCCGTTTCTTATAAATGTTTCATTTTTCTAGCTCTCCTGGTAGTGTGAACAGCAGACAAGCAAACGGTATTTCAATTTGTGATTTCAGTCTATATAATTTGATTTTGTGGACAATTGTTCACACCAGCAATATCCATTTGCTTACATTTCCTTACCCAACGAAAACTGCAAGGCAAGTTTTGCTTTGCCTGAATCGCAAGTCCGAAGTCGGGAACGCCACCGTCGCCGAATTTGACGGGGCTGTTCGAAGCATGAAGGCTAAATAAAAGTCTCTAGTCTTCGTGGTTCGAAGTTCAACGATGAGAATTTTCCATGTTTAGAATTCTTAATTCATTACAATTACAAAAAGGTTTAGAAGTCTGCGAGAAGGGTATAAAATTACACATTATTAAACGTCACAAAATAAATATTAAATTTGTGTATGTCTTTAAATTTAATATTATAAACTTTGCTTTTCAAGTAAAATGCGTTACAATTTTTACGCATTTATAATTTTCTAAAATGTAGCGAGATCCGGCGTCCGTGCCTTAATTTCTAAAATGTTATTTGGGTAAACATATAATGGTATTGAATAAACATATAATGGTATTGAAACTATGATACTCAAGTCCTCAGGATGAGTCGGACGGTCTGGGTCTTCAGCACTATAAAAGTCTGGAATTTTGTCAACCACTTGTTGCTGTTGAGTGTTGTTGGGGTAGGGTTCAGCGAAGCGAAGGGAAACAATTTCTATATAGCGTACATTACATATTTATTGTGCAATGGTTGAAAATTTTAGTTCTAAAAAACAATTATCGCTTCTTTTGGAACTAAAATTTTCCAATTTTCAATACCATTGCACAATAAATATGTAATGTATGACGTCGGATAAAAATAATAAAGCACTAGATTTTGTAATTCCGTTAGTAAATTTCCATACTATTTTTCTAATAAGCTTCCCTAAAATTGAAACTAATAGTATATGAGAATTTCCAATTTACACACATGTCAAGCAATTACAAAAGAATTAAGATATAGTAGATAGGATCGCGCTACCATCACGGATAACAACATTCCATGAACTTTTTTGGATATCGTTATATGTTGTAGAACTAGAAAGCCTTGTACAACTGGATTTGTCGATCCTCATAAAGCTTCGCAAAATTGGCCTCGGCACCAACGAGCAAGGGCACCACAACGTAAATAAACAGTCTACATTGTAGAATGCGCAGAAACGTAAGAACGTATTACTTTTACAATAGCTGATAATAGTAAACTGATGATGAAGACAAATAAAAATTGAAACTATGCTGAAAATAAGTTATATAGAATACTAGAGTACCAATATATATTTAAAATTTCATTTGCTAAAAGTGTTTACTCATATTTACCGTTGTCACTAGCTAACGTACTGAAGATGTAAACATTTACTAGCAAATTCTGCAGTGTCTATGGGAGTGAGAAGGAAAAGACGCACAACGAATTTTCTTAAAAGAACTCGTGTATAAATATTTATTGAAAGTGAATAACTTATTTTCTAGCAAAGTAAGAATATCCATCAAAGAAGATAAATTTATATAATAGCCGTTTTTATTACAGAAATAACGAAAATTTCCATACTGCTAAGCATGAGAGTGGTTTTTGTAAATGTAAGGGCAAAATTCTCTGTGTGATGTCACATGATGATATGCGCTAAACCAGTCCATGGATGTTGTTTCCTATTATAATGGAAGCAACGGCGATTTTTACAGTGAGAACAAACCTTCGACCAGCTCGATGGAACAAACACCCTCAGTGGGTGAATTCTGCAAGTTATTAAGATAAAGAATTTGATTAGAAAGATAACATTACCTTCTTTCTTCTTGCTTTTGGTCAATGTCACTTTTAACGTTTGAGGCCCATTAGCATTTGGGGGTAACACAACTCTCCTCTTTATAACCTGAAAAAATACATTACATATGACATTTTTCTGTGAAACATAAATTAATAAACACTACCGTAAAACTTCGTCGATATCCGGCTTCTCAAATGTGACGGAAAATCTATCTATGAAAAATCTCGGACAATGTAGGAGGGGGGGGGGGGGGGCTTTCTTTCAGGGAATTTTCTGAAAAAAAAAGTAAAATTTTATCGATCTGGCTGGCCCCTTAGTAACATTGTCAGAAAAATTTTGAGGGGGGTAACCAAATATTTTGTTTTCCGTTTCTCCATATATAATTTCTTTGAAACTCAATGGGTTCGAGGGGTTCCTGGAGGGTATGAGCCTCACCTTTGGCGATGCCACTGAGCCCCCTCAAAAGCGCGCAAAATCGTGGAGTACGCATGGAAAGAGTTGAAGGCCCAGACCACACGACCAACCCAGGGGGTTTATGGTATCAAGTTGTGTGGCCGGGCATGGAAAGAGTGAGGTTACTCGAAATTTCAGCTAAAAAAATAAATTATATTCTTATCAATGAATAATTTTATTCGATGAAGAAAGTTCTTATTTTTTTCCGAAATTTTGCCATGTTTAAGGGGGGGGGGGTTGTTTCATGGAATTTTTCAGGATTTTAAATTGAGTCAAAAAAGGGGGAGAGACGGATGGACGGAATTCTAAAGTATTTTATTCATACTTGTTATAAAATATTTCTATTCAAAAAGCGAAAGAAAAAATATTCCAAAAGTGAACAATGGTTAAAGTCGAAATTCTATGCTAGCTATGTTTACAAAACATAAAAGCGAAAAATGTAAAGAAAAACAAAAATCTTTCGTATAAACTGATACGCCAAAATTATTCTTTACATACTCTTGGGTTTAGCATTTTAAGACATAAATCTATAAAATATATTTATTTATTTATGTTTTTCTTATTTTTACTTTCCTTATATACATAATGTATAAGGAAAGTATTGTGACGGGTCGAAAATTCGAATTCGAGTTTTCGACGGGAGAGCACGTTTCAAGCATCCCTGATCACGAATCAAACATTTTTGAAGTGATGTCTGTGTGTGTGTGTGTGTGTGTGTGTGTGTGTGTGTGTGTGTGTGTGAAAGTATGTGTGTGTGTGTCAGTGAGTCTGTGTCAGTGAGTCTGTGGAGACGATAACTGACGAACGAATGTACCGATTCGAACCAAATTTGGTACAAAAATCACAATCCGTAAACACTGGAAGCCTATTGTTTTTATACGCAATCGAATGTTCAGAACCCCCCTAAATTTTCGAATGAAATTTTAAAAAAATCGTCAAAAATCAAAACCACTAAGAAAGTTACGCAAATAGACATTTCTTATATAATATTTCATTAGAAAACGATTGGCATAAATTTTAGAACGCTAACATGAACCGTTCTCGAGATATTGCACATTTTTAAAAAAAATTATCAAAAAGTCATAAAATAAAGAAAATTATTTCCTATTGAGAAACATGTTCACTTTTCATATGTAATACCATACGATAAATTGGGTGACATCATTCTTGTGGATCTAGCTCGTTCCATTCATGAAAAAAGATACTTTGAGTAATACGTTTGTATTTGAACGCCAATAGTCATTGGTCTGTTGTAAGAATAACTTATTTCTTCGTCCATAATTCTTGGCGAGATTTTGGCGACGAATTTGGCGGAATGTCGCCAACTTGGCGACTTTTTGAAATGTTGCCAAATTAACGAAAATCTCTCCAAATGAATGAAAATGACGCTAAATCACTGGAAATGACGACTAATAAGCGAAAATTCAATATCTTGGAAAGAATATAAATATCTACTATAAGAAAAACCTATTTTTTGTACTGTAAAAGTAGTAAATTCATTGCATTATATAAGGAAAGTCATGTGCTGCCCACATCAGATTTTTTTTAATAGTGAAAAGTTAATTTTTGTGTTACTCTTTGATGCCTTCTGAACAATTTGAATGAACACTAACATTTTTCAGGATTCAGGGCTTATTTTGGGTGCTGATTGGTGTGTAATTTCGTTGTTTATTACATTTCCTATACTCCTGTGCATGTTATGATTAAAATGTGACGCCGTCGTTTGGTACAAATTGATATGTTTAAAATGGGGCAAGTTGATTCTATGCATTAACTCACCCCAATTCAATTGCATCACATTAATTGTTTTCGATTGTTCTCAGGACAATGATCTGAATTGACCTCACCAATTCTTAAGAACAGTCCAGGGGAAAAAATATTGAAAATGAAATACGGGGGGGGGGGGGGCAATGTGTATGTGCGCGCGCTTTATTTTTAAGAAAAAAATGGATGAGATTACCAGAAGAGTAACATTTTACTCAATCTCTAAAAAAAAAAAAAAAAAAAAAAAAATATATATATATATATATATATATATATATATTTATGTCCCCGCCATTTTATTTATGTCGATTTTAAAAAGACTAGTCACCAAAGACACAGTCACATGGACCGTCACATGGCTAGTCACATGGCCGTATTAAAAAGACAAATTTCACAAATAGACAGATAAACCGAATAGATACACCGAACAGATAAACCGAATGAGTACCACGTTCACCTCCTTAAGTACAAAATATTGGAAATCTGAAATTGTATACTTTCTTCCTTCCAAACTATCTACCCGTACAGCAAATTTGAAATCTCTATCTCATTCCGAAGCATGTTTTCTAATCAATTTACCTTTCGAACGTTTCCCTCTGGAGCATACCCTTAAACCAACATTTTTGAAAAATTACATTCGTCTTGGATCTTTTCGTCAAATGATTAGCTCATATACCAAATTTCAAGCCTCTCAAATTTTATAGGAGCCTTTTCTCATTTAATCGGTAAATTGAACATTTTGGTGTGCGGCACCCCTCTTAAAGAGAAAATATTGGAAATCTGAAATTGCACACTTTCTTCCTTTCGAACGATTTACCCATACAGTAAATTTGAAATCTCTATCATATCGCAAAGCATGCTTTCCTATCATTTCACATTTCGAACGTTTTCGTGTGGAGCACCCCCCCTCTAGAGAACGTTTTCGAAAAATTCGATTTTTCCAGGGTTTTCTATCAAACGACCGAGCCGTGTACCAAATTGCAAGTCTCTATCTATTCGGGAAGTGCCTAAAAAAAGCGTGAGAGACGGACAGACAGACAGACGGACACTTGGCAATTAGTATATATAATAATAGATAGATAAGATAGATATTGCAAGTGACTCCTGCTGCCAGACCATGTGAAAATAGATTGAAAAAAGTGTTGCAATAGATGAAAATAAAGCGAAATGTGACACTGCTGAAAAGGCTTCTGCACAAATAAAATTTAAACTAAATACACCTGTAACAATAAATTTATAAAGGAATTTTTTTATGGTGGCAAGTGGTGTATACACTTCATTTTCGACGGAACTAATAAGAATTTTTTTTTCATACTTATATCGCACAGTGATACGAATTTGCGTAACTACCAAGAGTAACTTCTCCAGAACTGGAAGTGGAAATCCTTAGTGAACCCACAAACCCTTCTAAAACTTGATGCTGAATTAATATCATTCATCATCTAATCTCTATCTAGAGTCAATCCTGAGAAATAGATGTTTACAGGAATATTTTTATTAACCGGATGTGGAAATTCCTAGTGAACTACTGCCCCCCAGAATTAGATGCTAAATCCATATCCGTTATAATCTAAGCTCAATTTACAGCCAATCTTGGGAAATACATGTTTTAAATAAAAGAAAATTTTTGAAATGGAAATGGTAAATGAATTGGAAGTGAAAAAACCCTCCATTCTCCTCCGGAAATGGATACTGAATCCGGATCAGTCATCATCAGAGTTCTATCTATAGCAGATTCTGAGAAATAGATGTTTCAAAGAAATGTCTTTCTTAAAAATAATAGTACAGTAAAATGTTTGCCACTAAAACAAAAAAAAAAACTTCAAAAATAATTTCCTTTACCATCTTCGAAATAAATCGCCAAAACTGCAACTAATCGGAGCTTCAAATAATATGTTACATGTTATTAATTTAGGTGTATAAATTTCTTTACAAGTTGGTTAAATACTATCGACACCCAAAATTAATTTAAAATCAAATACACGTGAATCCCGCAGACTGGATGAATTCCGCCTAGGAGCACCGATGTGGAAAGGAAGGTTAACAATCTTCAATCATTTCGAAACAGCCGAGCATAAAATATTACGAGCAGGATATTTTAAGGGCCCAAAACTTTTATCGAGTGCTGCCGGTGGAAATCAAATTTTAAAGAGGAATAAAGTTTCTATGGTGATCAGGCAGAGAGTGCATAATAGAATTTAAGAAAATTTTGCTCCTGTGAATATGGCGTAAATGTGTAAAATAAGATATATTTGCAAAACTATAAAATCTTAGCTAAAAGCAACTTATAACGCAAAATTAATAGTGTCGACCGGTTTCGAAAGCAATAGCCTTTTTCGTCAACACAAACAAGACGCGCAACCTTCACTCGTCAGATTACGATCGGCAACTAATGTTAAAACAGCAAATGTATCTGAAGCAGCGAGAAAAGAAAAAAAGAGGTAAAAAACCATAGAGAAAGGAACAAAGGGAAGGAATGTTATTTAGCTCTTTTTTTCTCCTCTCACCGTTAGAACCCCCCCCCCCCCTTTTCCTGCTTCTGTCCGTCACACGTTCTGTCACGTTTGCTATTTTAATATCAGTTGGCGATCCTGCTCTGACGAGTGAATATTGCGCTTCTTGTTTGTCTTGGCAAAGAAGGGCATTGCTTTCGAAACCGGTCGACACTATTAATTTTGTGTTGTATGTTATTTTTAACAGCGTTTTTATACTTTTATTATATTTGCAGTAGTTTGAGCTATACGTAAGATATATTTGATCTGAAAATTAAAATACTCTCTTAGTGATAATTCAGAGTTCACTTTGACGCTTGCAATTCCGTCTTAGTAGCTCAACGACAGAGCGGCGGCTGGCCAGTATGAAGATCCGTGTTTTGATCCCCGGTTGGGGCAGCATGTTTTGTATAACAGCATAAGGACAAATTTTAAAGTTATAAAACGCTTTCGTAGTCAAAATCAGGTTAAATGAAAAAGAGTAGCCACGCCAAGAGGAAATTATTTATCAACATTCTATTTTAAATGCTATTACCTCATTTAGTTTCCGAAACAGGCTGTTTACTTAATTAGTATAGCATAGCTCTGTCACTTCCTTTACAAATAAAAGTAGTCGATTTAATATCCGAAGCCACTCTTTTCCCCTTTTTATGTTGTCAAGTCTCTGGATGAGGTTTGATCATTTAGTTTCTAAAGCGGTTGTTTTTCTTTACTTATGTGGGATAGAAAACCGTAACGGTTAGACTAAAAGATATCTTCTGGTCCGAATGTATAATTCGGAATATGCTTCGTAGAATATAAATCGGTCACCACAACACTTTCTCTCTTGGTCACTTACAACAGTTTTTTTTTCTTAAATTGTTTCACTGTTTCATACCTCTTTTTTTTTCGTGTAGCTTTTGTTGATTTCAGATTGATAACGCTTGTTTTCTTGAATCACGCTAGCATTTTTATGCCTTTGACTGGAGTGACTGCTCTGCCATATTCAACTTGACGCAGGAGAATCTTTTACTGTCTCTGAAACCGATTGATACCTTCAAATTTTCGTTTCATGCTATTATTAACGAATATTTACAGTTTTCAGATTATACAGACATATTTATTTTATACGATAGCTTTGATCTATAAAATAACTTAATTGTAAACTTGATCAATAAAATAACTTAATTGTAACTAAGTACAGTTATTATTTTTAATATTACTACGTAATTTGGAAAAAAAATATCTAGAGTAGTCTCCACTCTATTTTCTTGACATTTATATTTTACATTGTTTGGTTGTGTCACAATCAGTGAAAAATTTATCTTTTATCAGTTTATATCCACAAGTTACTATTTTTAAATATTTCTGTAAGCTGGGACGGATCAAATGAGACCAAAGCACAAGATTCTAGAGTGGAAGTGTGCAACAAATAAGCAAAGCAGTTTTGAATTTTTGATTATTCATTGGTGTCGTCGCCCCTCCCCAAATTCGAAATTTTCGATTTTTCCGTAGATCTAACAGTTGAGACAGATCAAATGAGATCAAAACCAAGATTCTAGCTGGTGTGAAAGTGCTAAATTATTTTGATATCTTTTTAATACCCCTCTGCATCGCCCCCTAATTCAAAAATTTGAAACGCCTTTTTTTTATCCTAAGGGAAATTTTGTATTGTACAAGCGGGCACTATTATCAACATTATTTCTATATATATTAGCAACAAAATTTTGGGGGCCATCTCGCAAAAAAAAAAAGCAAGTTTTTATCCCAAATCGTATCAAAATCTAATTAGCACCAGGGTAACCCACAAGATACTTATCTACCAAATTTGGGGAAATTTGGTTCATTAGCTTTCAGTTAGAGTGGATGCATACGATTTTTGCGAACCATTTCGCCCCCCCCCCCATCCCCCCAAAAAATATATATTGGTCAATTATTTTTTCTTAGTTTTCCAGTTAGAGTTGATATATAATCTTTTGCTGGACATTTCGTTAAAAAAAAAATGGGCAGATTCTTTTTTTTTCCCCAAATACCAAAATCTAATCAGCACCAGAGTAACCCACAAGTGACGTATCTACTATCAAATTTTGGGAAATTTGATTCATTAGGTTTTCAGCTACAGCGGATACATACTACATTGCAGAGACAGACAGACAGATAGACAGAAGATCACACAGACGTCACGCTAAAAATAGTTTTAGAGTGATCGAAATGTATAGATCCATCGAAAACTCGAGTTGCGATTTTCGACACGATCCCAATACTTTCCCTATATATTGTCATGCATTGTAGTGTAAGTAAAAATGAATTGCATGTAGTCTGGTATTTCACATTTTATTTACATAATGTATGAAATCTTATCCACCATCGGATTAAAAGCGAATCACCATCATCTTAATTAATCTTGAAATTAAATGAATCGACGGGAAGCGCTTTAATTCCTATCAAGATACGTTAGTGAAATCGAGCCAAAATGGGATACATTTTTAACTCTTCTGATTAAAAATGAAAGTAAAAAAATTATAAGGCGGAATGAAATAGAAAAATATAGATATTAAAACAGATCTATCCATTTTTCGTTGAACCGAGCTGCTGGACAGTGAATAAAATTGTAATGTTATCACACAGAAACTGAAAAGTCGTTTAACTAACTTCTGAAAACAAAAGCAAAAGTATGGTGGCTTGAGGAATTGTTAAGCATAAAATATTCCGCAAACAAAAAGGAACCGTTGCTCAATAAAAGTGATATGATGGCACGAATTATAAGACTAAATGTGAATCTTTGGTTCAAAAGTTTCAACATTTTTCACACCTTCAAAAATTATAAGAAACAATCCTCCATCTTCGTAAAAAACTGACGTGAACGACAGTACGTGATTTTCGCCGCAGACTCAAATTAATTTTCTTGTCCTTTCTTTCATAATGCATTCAGTTTACATGCACAAAATAACACCCTTTTCTAATTCAACCAAATGTACAGTTTTAACACTAGAACGACGGAATCGGTCATTTTGACCGTATAACTACTTTGAGAAACGATTTCTCCAAAAATTCCTCCGTGGTTCTAGTGTTAATTCAATTTTCGTTTTCACTTGGCGATTGGGCATCAAATGGTTACTTACGTTGCAATAATGCCATAAAGCTGAAATATCTCGATAATGGTTCGCACTTGAGTGTTAAAGTTAGTCTTATTCTTTCCGTCGTCTAAAAGGTCGTATGAGACTCGTATTTAATTTATACATATAAGGATATTTAATCTCTTATTTTATATTTTAACGACTTCTGCGGCCATTTTGAAAGAAAAAAAAGGGGGGGGGGGCGGGTGCAAGTTTTATTTCTTCGAATTATCTAATCAAAATCCGATCACCATCTCAGGTAATCCACAAGTGAAGACCCACAGGCATACCAAGATAATCTCTAAGTTTTGAATTCACCTACAAAATTAGATGAAATTTCCCTGAATAGTTTTTGAGCTAGAGTAGATACATACATTGCAAAAACACAGACGTCAAGCTAAAAATAATCGATTTGTGTTCCAGAAACGTACAGATCCATCGAATTGAACAGTTCTGATTTTGACCCTATGTTAATACTGTCCCCTTTTCATTACCATGTATTGTAGGGAACGTAAAAATGAGATAATGCATTCCTTTCAAACACGCTGACGGAAAAGGCAAAATCAAGAATTTCATTTTTATCAAGTCATTGCCTATTTACACATAGGGAGATTATCAGCACTTACATAAAATAGAAGCTTAGTTTTATTCACTATCCCATGCAGAAATTTCGAGATAAATTAATGCTCACACAAATAGATCATAATCCGTGCATACATCATTCATTTATCGCTACCAATGAGTCATAAATTTATAAAATCGAGTTAATTAGATTCTTGAATATAATGCCACAATCCACAGAACTCTCTACTGCAGAACGGCCGTAAAAATGTTGTTATCGCTTTATGTGGACTGCACATAAAACTCCACAGGCGAAAGGGCGATTTTACTGTTGCCAACAGAGGCTGTTAAAAGTGATGGGTTTTACAAAGGAACGCCTTTTTTGTGAAAATAGATAGCCGAGAACGACCGTAGCAGGTACAATAAAATTGGACAACCGTTTTATATGTGATACTGAAGGGAGATGTTAAGTCCTTTTGAAGTTTTCTATTTGGTGGGATATTTACTTAGTGGTGTTAGCTGCTAAGCAAAACTACATAAGCTAATCACTTATGCTTATGCCGTCCCCAGATACTAATGCTTATGCTATGATATATGCGCCGCTTTTAAGTATTAATGCTTTTCTTTTATGTCACATCCTCAAGACTTACAAGAGTAACTGCACAATACATAAACGCGTTCTTGATAACTTTAAAGCATTAAAAACTTTAAGAATTAAAGCAGCAATAAGATTTATCCAATTTTTAACACTTTCCAACATAGTTGAGAAGTGTTTATGACTTTGGCCATTCTGTCTGTCTGTCCGTTCGTACTATAACTGCCGTAAAAATGACTTTATTAAAATGAAATTTTAGTATATTGTTGAGACGGTCTGTGGGACATATGGGATTGAAACTGAATAATATCACCCAATTAGTTTCGGATTTAACCCGGGTTGAAAAAATGAATTGCATTTAACCCTATGGGACCTAATTTTTCGAACATTTTTTAAGCGAAGTCAAAATTCACTAATTGCTTTGAAATTTTTAAAAAATATTCAAATTATCACATAAAATGTGTAAAAAAATTTTCAGCAAAATATATTGTTGCAAAATAAAATATAGCATCCATTTTTTTTCCCTGTGTAAAAATTGTGATTTTTAGAGACAGTTTAAATTTATATTTAGTGTTGCATCCGTCCTAAAACCGTTTTATTTTTGCATATTATCTGTGTATCTAAATTCTGAGCCAACGCAGCTACAATATTTTTGATTTTAAATGATCACTTAACTTTGATTATTTCTACAACGAAGCCTAATGTTAACGTACGCAGAAAATAAATAAATCAGGTGATTGTAAGTTGAGTTGTAAAAGAATTGCTGTCTCGAATATAAGTGCACGAATGAAACATTTATTGATTTTGCATTGAGAGGCAGAAGATTTATATTTCGATGACGTCATTTGAATAAAGTTCATTTTGTTTAACTAGAATTGTATTTTTCAATGAAGTTTTAAGTTTTCAAGTATAATAAATTACTGTAATACTGTGATAATTTAAAAAATATCAGTGCTGAATGTATCGTATTTTAGAGATGTTTAAATAAAATTTGCATTTCAGTTGAAAAGTGTTTCATAATCAATGATGTTCTATGCATGATTGATCTTTCTTGTTATCGGATTACAGTTTTTCACATCCTCCTTTTAGCAAGATTATGAAATTTAAGAGCTTTCTAGCGAATAGTTGTAGCTGCAAACAGGTAGGTCACAATAGGCGAACTTTAATTATAATCACTCAGTATATAGAATTTGAACTTTTTTTCTTCAGAAACAGAATTTTTATTCTGCGTCCATTAAATTTAGAGATAACTTCGATTACATTTCATTGCTATTACCAGTAATTAATTGCATTAGCCATTGAATTTTAATCGTAATTGTTAATTATTAACTAGATTAAAATTTGCCATAACTGTGCACATGCAGCGATTGATTTCAGAAATGTCAATCTTATATGCGCGCGCGCACACACACATATATATATATATATAGTTTAACGTAGAATTCCGCCGATCCGCTTCCTTAAATGCGACAGAAATTCGCGGAAAATGTAGGGAGAGGGTGATTACTGGGGAATTTCTACTAAAAGAAACAAGTAGAATTCCGTAGATCCGCACTCTCAAATGTGATGGAAAATCGCGGAGTATACAAGGATGAGGAGGTGTACTCGAAAATTTTCACTTAAAGGAACCAAGAAAATAACGTTATTTTTAATCAATAAATTTATTTTATTCGACGACGATTTTTTTTTCCGATGTTATACTTGAAGGAGGAGAATGTTGTCCTAGAATTCTTCGAAATTTTAAACGAGACAGAAAACGGAGGGGATGGACAGTATTGTACGGTATATGTATAGCCGTTACTGACTTGGTTGTTAAAACAGAAAACTCACCAGGTTGAGATTGGTCCCACATTCTCGAAGCACTTGGACTGCTGTTGTGTAATCCACACTCTCGAGCGATACCCCGTTGGCGCTGATGACTCGATCGTTGATCCTGCGAAGAAGCAATAACCAAATAAAGTTGAAATCTTACACCACTGTGAAAAATTAATATATATCGTGTTTCTTCATTTCAAATGAAAAGCGGACCGAACCAGATAAAATTAGTCTTTCGAAACTGAAACAAATTTCAGTGTATTATTAATTGCCGGTATAGCTGTTAAAAGCATCACCCATGCGGCTTATACCAATTACTTGCATTTTGATGCAGTAGCGTAACAAAAAGGGTGGGGGTGATGACCGAATGGGGGGGGGGGTATTAGAGTACTGATTTTCGTTTTTGTTATTGTTGTTGTTACTAATCTTAACTGGTCTAGCCAATAGGCTAGACCAGGACCATGAGACCAAAAACACTCAAAAAGTCCAAGACAAGGAGGGTACTCAGTGCCAAATCCTCCTTGACAATCCCCAGGTAGGACAGAAGATGATCCAGGGGCTTTAGCTGGGCATCCATTATGCCCAGCAGCTAGTAGGCGAAATCGGAGCGTCTACTACCTTCGAAGTCTTCTACCTTTGTGTGCTCCACGTCTTTTGACGAACAGAAGTTGCTTTTTCATGGATCAGATCTGCATTTCGCTTTTAATATGGGCTACAGAAAACGAATGCAATTATTCTACCAATGAGGGTGGTATGGCTCCCTCTGCATACGTCACTGTTTTGAAGTCTATATGGACTACAAATTGGTTTCTAAAAAAGAGCATTCGCATTTACTTAATTGGGCGTAAATCTGATAAAAATCGAAAATTGATATTGGATTTCGAACTGCGCTGTGTACGGCGTAAACCACGACGTTGTTTTTCATTTTCATCTAACATTATAACCTTGAACCAAACTGGGTTTCAATCAGGTGAGTAGTGTAGGCGATATTGCAATATCTCCTACAAAAAAAAAACCTTATTGTCACATTTAAATAACAAACTGCCTTTGAATCTTATTTGGTTTCAATAGGCTGTGTGGTTTCGGAGAAAAACCGGTTACATAAATTAGCGAACAAACAGAAAGTGACTTTACCAGCACCACATCTACATTTTGAATTTGTCAGAAAGTGTTTTTGGCGCGAATAAATACTTCCATTCAGCAAGATAAGTAAAAAAGATCGAGTATTGAATAAGATGAACGGTTTTCTTTCCCCCGATGTTCTTACCTGAGTTTTCCCTCAGCGGGTCCTGCTTTCAGGACGTCCGATATGGCGATAGACGGGTCGCCATTTGTGAAATGAGGGTTGTCCCGACCGCCACTCACCGCAATTCCAAAACCGTAGCCAGGCACCTACGGGAAGAAAAACAAATATAGTGGGTCTGAATAATTAAATCACAAAATGTAACACTTTTAATATGAGGCACATGATGTATTTTAGAATTCATAGCATTATTATTATTTACTTTTTACCCTTTTATTTCATGGACAGCATATTTTGAATATTAATATTATGTACATTTGTCTTAAACTACCATCTCAGAACATCTACAATTACTACCATCTCAGAACATCTACAATTTCAATACCGGGATCAACTTCGTAAGCTAACAGATTTCAATAAATATTGACATTTTATCCGAAGAAAACATAAGACAAGTATTTTGTTACAGAAATTTTATGTCGATGTGGGAAGAAAGAAAATACCCTTTTTCAAAACGCTGTTTATATTTTCAATACATTGAAGGGCAAATATTGTGATGACGATAAAAATAAACACACACACACAGACATATATTTATATATATATATATATATATATATATATATATAAATTCCCAAATAGGACAAGTAACTATGTACTCGTAATAATTCTAGTAAAGCAACAGAAGATACGGCCGGGGGGAGTTGTGACCCCATCTCTCCGGTTAAAGCTTTTTTTCCACCATGGCAAATTCTCCCGGTAGCCGATATTCTCTACACAATTTTCTTCATGACACTTTCAATACCATAAAAAAATTACATACATACATATACATTTTTCATAACATGTAAATTCATAAAAATATTCTACTATAAGCTTAAAGCAATCCAAGAAACATAATATAAAATCCACAACAATGAATTTAAAATACTAATGTTTGAAATTACTTACTCCTGTTATTTAATACTCTAAAATCAATATATTCAAAACTAATGTTTGAAATCCAAGTTAAAGTAGTTACTTTTAAAAATTGGATGTAAGATCTATTGGCAATATTATCGCCATATAAATACAAAATCACGAAAATACACTATAGTTCAGACTCTCCACATTACTCTTTCCCATGGACCAGCTCGTTACTTATTGATGTTAAACTGCTTTCTCTCGTATTAAGTTTCCTATAAAAAGCAGTTTAACATCAATGAGTAACGAGTTGGTCCATAGGAAAGAGTAATGCGGAGAGTCTGAACTATAGTGTATATTAGTGATTTTGTATTTATATGGCGATAATATTGCCAATAGATCTTGAATCCAATTTTTTAAAAGTAACCACTTTGACTTGGATTTCAAACAATAGTTTTGAATATATTGATTTTAGAGTATTAAATAACCACGAGTGAAGTAATTTCAAACATTAGTATTTTAAATTCATTGTTGTGGATTTTATATTATGTTTCTTGGATTGTTTTAAGCGTATAGTAGAATACTTTTATGGATTTACATGTTACTAAACATGTATATGTATGTATGTAATTTTTTTATGGCATTAAAAGTGTCATGAAGAAAATGATGTAGGGAATATCGGCTACCGGGAGCGTTTGCCATGGCGGAAAAAAGCTTTCTGCTTTTTTTTTACAGAGATCGTCATTTAATATGTCAGATTTTATGATCGAAAGTGGTCAAAAAAATCTTAAAAAATTAAATATGTTTACTATTATCTAATGAGGAAATAGTTTGTAAGCAATTTCAACCATGGATAATATCTTGTTCAGGAGTTATCACAGACCTGAGAACAACAAGCAGTATATACTCAGCAGTGAGATCAACTCAAATCAACGTTACAGTTCGTCTCCCAGAATACTGTTACCACGTGTCCTCTGCAGTCGTGAGTCACAAGAATAACTTGCACCAGTAAGAGTAAGAAAGAACAATATTAAAACTAATAACTCTCTAGCTATCTAAAAAGGTTACAAAATAACTGACAGGCACAACAAACAGCAGCTTAATGTTCAAATCTCATTCACAAAACAGAGGATTATATTCTCAAAACACTCAACTAATTCTTACTGAACTTTGACCAGTTTATATACTCTCTGTTGAAAGATCTAGAAAAATCTACGTAACTCGGGAAATTCTTAAACTACGAAATTCGAGACGTTTCTAAAACTTTTAGGCGATATTTCGCCAAAGCGGCTGAATTTGTCCCGAAAATTAAGCTATCAGAACCTTTCATTAACGATGATTGCATGTAAATGTTATTTTCTTCCGGAACAAGTAATACGCCGTAAAGATATTTAGGTATTTGTAATTATCTCAAAATTTGTTCATTGGTAACAAAAATCATGATTCGGACACATCAGAAGTTTTATACTTGAATTGACGAATATGTTAACATAATATTTCGGCCGCTATGTTAGACGTACATTCAGTTAAGCTGATCTAACTCAGATGGTTATCCTATATGATAAGGCTATCCTATATGATAAGATTATCCTATATGATAAATATAACAAAATGAAATAAATTGATTTCAGAGCAAACTATAGTCACCAGTAGGTAAACAACTGTTTCTCTTCATATACTATTATATAAGAGTCTTCCTCTCTGTTTGTCCTACAAATTGGACAAAATATCGCCAACTTGGCGAGTTTTGAAAAATGTCCCATATTGACAAAAATTCAACACCTCGGAAATTGTAGTTTTTTTTTTTTTTTTTTTAATAATCTGTTATTGTTTTGAGGGAATTATTAATTTATTATTTGTGAATCAAAATAGAGTGACTTTCACTCTCGTAGGACATGTGCGTTTTGTTTAGGGTATCGTGAATTAATTGAGTTTTGTTTAGGGTATCGTGAATTAATCGCGTTTTATTAGGGGGTGGTATAGTAATTACGTTTGGGTAAGGAATCATATGATAATTAAATACATTAATCGGAAGGGGTGCATGAACCGCATGTATCCGGAGATATTGGGAGAGCAAGTGCGGCAGGCCGGCGAATGGGAGGGAATTTTTGACACAACTTTATACACCTCGTCATATGACACGGCCGCCCAAATAGTTGCTCACGTCCTCGGACGATCTGGGTCTTCAACCTCGTCATATGACGAGGCTTAAGATCAAGTCGTATATGATATACATTTCAATGTGAAATCAATCAATTTCAGAGCAATGCATAGCTCCCAGGGACACAAGTGTTGCTCTTCGAATTTATCAATGAAGCTTTGAAGGCATTTGCGAAAGAGAGCATGAAAATAGGGTGAATTGCACAGAAGAGGAGCACAGAAACTTCGGGAGCTTGCATACACGGCCGATCCGAACGGAATTCATGAATAAATTGAAAAGGAAATAACTCGGGGCGCGGTGTCAAAGGTGATTTATGCAGGCATCTGAAAATTTTTCACTTCTATACAGGAGACACGAAATGTGTTTCAGGTTTATTAAGGGGCTTGAATCTGTTAATGTATTAGATAGTTTGCTTGCGATTCCAGTGGACGGTAGAATGGAAATCTTACAGTAAAGACAAACCCACGAAATATAAAGTTATAAGATATAAATGCTGACGCTGAGTTTTTTGTGAGGCATTGTTAAAGCAATCCTTCATTGTGATGGTAAAAAAACAAACAAAAAAAATCGCTGCAGTCCAATTAAGTCGATGGTTTTGCATGAATTATGTCTCTTGTCAAATAAAATTCCAATAAAGTTTAATCGTTGTTTTCAATCTCATCTGCTTCGTTTATAACAGGTATGAGAGCATATCCTAACTAAAGTAAAATATATAATTAAAACTACTTTATATTTCTCAGTTACGAAAGAATATCTAGTCTATACAAGTTCTTAGCTATTACAACCACCAAATTTCAAAAACTAAGAAGACGATCCTAAATACAATTATTAAGAAGATGATCCTAAATACAATCTTTAAGAAGATGATCCTAAATACAATCTTTAAGAAGACGATCCTAAATACAATGATTAAGAAGACGATCCTAAATGCAATCATTAAGAAAACGATCCTAAATACAATCATTAAAACGACGATTCTAAACACAATTATTAACAAGAAAGATTAATCATGCATAAAGCATTCATTATGAAATACTTTCCAACTTCAATGGAATTTTATATAAACATCTCTAAAATGCGATACATTCCTCGGTAATATTTTTAAAATTATCACAATACTACATTAATTTATTATATTTGAAAACTTAAAACTTCATCGAAAAAAATAAACTTCATTCAAATGACGGCATTGAAATATAAATTGCCTGGTTTAAACATCTCTAAAATGCGATACATTCCTCGGTAATATTTTTAAAATTATCATAATACTACAATAATTTATATATCTGAAAACTCCATCGAAAACAAATGAACCTTATTCAAATGACGTCATTGAAATATAAATCGCCTGGCTCTTTTTATAAAAGCAGCATTTCATTCATAAACGTTTTTTCATTCCTTTCATTCATCACAATACTATAATAATTTATTTTATTTAAAAACTTAAAACCATGGAGGTACAAGTAATTTAACTCTATGCTTAAAACTTCATCGAAAAAATCGTCTGGTTCTCCGTGTAAAATCAATGAATGTTTCGTTCATATCAGCTATATTGCAGATTTCATGAGCTAAATAATCTTGCGTTAAAGAAATGCAGCAATTCTTATACAACTCATTCTACATCTTTTAGTGTTTACGTTCTCCATAAGTGAAAATTAGGCTTCGTTGTAGAAATAATCAAAGTTTGATGATCATTTAAACTCAAATGTATTGTAATTAATTTGTTTCAGTATGTAGATGCACAGAATTTAAGCAAAAATAAAGGGGTTTTAGGACGGATACAACACTAAATATGAATTTAAAAGAAGAAATCACGATTTTGACACTAGATGGATGCCATATTTTATTTTGAAGTGGGTCAAGTGATCTCTTCATATAATGGTCATGTGATCGCTTCATATAAAGGGTGTAATTATTATTTTAATTTTTATTTAAAAACTACTGACTATATTTTGCTGAAATTTTTTTTATATATTTTATGGGATAATTTGAATATTTCCTTAAACTTTCGAAGCAATTTGTGAATTTTAAATTCGCTTAAAAAATGTTTGAAAAATTAGGTCCCATAGGGTTCAATGTATTTCATTTTTTCAACCCGGGTTCAATACAAAACTAATTGGATGATATTATTCATTTATACTCCCATAGGTCCCACAGACCGTCTGAACAACATACTAAAATTTCATTTTGATAAAGTCATTTTTATGGTAGTTATCGTGCTAACGGACAGACAGACAGACAGACACACGTCAGACGACAGACAGACAGACAGAATGAACAAAGTCATAAACACTTTTCAACTATATTGTAAAGTGTTAAAAAGACGATCCTAAATGCAGTGATTAACAATCCTAAATAGAATTATTAAGAAGTTAATTCTAATACAATTATATATCCTTATTTGGCTTTCAAAGAACTATAAAATACTACATTAATATATTAGTTAGCTTTTTTAACACATACAATTTTTCGAAATATAGGTATTATAAACTTTAAAAACGAAAATAAAATTAATCATCATAAACTTAACAAGACTATTGATTGCTCGAAAACTGTAAACTTTGTTAAAACAAATTATGAAAACTAATCTTACAACTGGGTTTCCTATTGAACAGTTTTGTCACCTACTATGTATATCTATCTTAGAGATTAGATGCTTAGAGTGAAAGTAAGTAAAGTGAATCAAAAACTCGCTCCATTTAAATATTGAAATTATTTTTGCATATATTCAAAACTGGTACCCAATTTCCGAGAAAATGAGTATATTTTTAACACTTTACATCAAAGTTGAAAAGTGTTTATGACTTTGTTCATTCTGTCTGTCTGTCTGTCTGTCCGTTAGCACGATAACTGCCGTAAAAAATGACTTAATCAAAATGAAATTTTAGTATGTTGTTCAGACGGTCTGTAGGACCTATGGGAATATAAATGAATAATATCACCCAATTAGTTTTGGATTGAACCCGGGTTGAAAAAATGAAATACATTGAGCCCTATGGGACCTAATTTTTCAAACATTTTTTAAGCGGATTTAAAATTCACAAATTGCTTCGAAAATTTTAGGTAATAGTCAAATTGTTCCATAAAATATAAAAAAAATTCAGCGAAATATATTCAGTAGTTTTTTAAATAAAAATTAAAATAATAATTACACATCTTATATGAAACGATCACGTGACCATGATATGAAACGATCACATGACCCACTTCAAAATGATATATGGCATCCATCTTGTTTCAAAATCGTTATTTTTTAAAGTTCTTTTTAATTCATATTGAGTGTTGTATCCGTCCTAAAACTACTTTATTTTTGCTTAAATTATGTGCATCTACATACTAAAACAACACAATGACAATATATTTGAGTTTAAATTCTCATTCAAATTTGATTATTTCTACAACTAAGCCTATTTTTCACCTATGCAAAATGTAAACAGCAAAATATGTAGAATGAGTTGTATTAGAATTACTGTATTTCTTTAACACAAAATAATTCAGTCCATGGAGTCTGTATGGCTGATATGAATGAAATATTAATTGATTTTATAAACAGAAGGACGATTTTTTTCGATGAAGTTTTAAGCATAAAGTTTATGTATTGTAGCTCCATGGTCTTAATTTTTAAATAAAATAAATTATTATAGTATTGTGATGAATGGAGAAAGTTATGAATGAAATCCTGCTTTTATAGAGAGATACAGGCGTGTTATTTTTTCTATGACGTCATTTGAATTTATTTCAGTTGTTTTCGATGAAGTTTTCAAATATAATAAATTATCGTAGTATTATGATAGTTTTAAAAATATTACCGTGGAATGTATTGCATTTTAGAGATATTTAAACCAGGCAATTTATATTTCAATGCCGTCATTTGAATGAAGTTCATTTTTTTCAAAGAAGGTTTAAGTTTTCAAATATAATAAATCAATGTAGTATTGTGATAAGTTTTAAAATATTACCGAGGAATGTATTGCATTTTCGACTTTTTTAAATAAAATTGCATTGAAGTTGGAAAGTGTTTCATGATCAATGCTTTAAGCATGATTGATCTTTCTTGTTATCTATTAGGTTTGGAGATATAAGCGTTCTAGGTGTTTACATTTTTTGTAACGTTCCGACTTCAGTCATATATTCCCGACCATAGGGGTTAAATAAAAAGAAAATAGTGTTACGTTATCATGAAAAGAAAATAATGTCCTCATGCTACAATGAAAAGAAATCAGTGTCACGTTATCATGAAAAGAAAACAATGTTACGTTATCATGAAAAGAAAATAGTATTACATTGACATCAAAAGAAAATAGTATTACGTTATCATGAAAAGAAAATAGTATTACGTTATCATGAAAAGAAAATGGTGTTACGTTATCCTGAAAAGAAAATAGTGTTACGTTATCATGAAAAGAAAACAATGCCATCACATTAAAATGAAATGAAAATAGCGTTACGTTATCATGAAAAGAAAACAATGTCATCACAGTAAAATGAAAAGAAAACTGTGTCACGTTTGTCAATGTCAAATGCTAAGAATGAAAAGTACCTACTGAAATGAAATTGCGAGGTAAATTTTATGTTATCATGCTTAAGGAATAAACAAAACTACTCAAATTTCTGGACCTAGCAATCCCAAACAGCATAGTGTATATCAACTGAGCCACAGAAATTAAAGTTTTGATTGAATCTCGCATTCTGAACGATAATATGATGTTATTAAATTGTTAAATGCATCTTGGAATTCTTTGTGTTGTTAATTACGGTTTATACTGTCCTTCACTAATACAGTTTTATAGCACAAATATGAAATTATTTTAAATTGGTTTAAAATCAGTTTTTAATATTGTAAGTGAAAAGGAAAAAACCCTTCTATTTCGAAGAATTTCTAAGTAAAATTTCTAAATGAAAAGTACTATAACTTATTTTATGATTTTGAAATCGTTTCGGAAAATAGTAGCCATTAAAAGTGGTTTCATTGTTTGATTAGGGCAGTCTTAGGCTTTAGGCACAGCATGCTTTTGCCTCACCCCCCCCCCCTTCTCTTATGCCCATTTTCTAAGTTTTCACGAGAAAAACAAAACTATTACACTGTAATTTTCTCCAACAAGCACAGACAAAAAAAAAAAATTATTTAGAGTGTTAGATATAAAAGTACAATGCAGTCTTAAGGAAAGCAACAGCTATTTCATTCCAATTTTTAAAAATATCTATCTCACAAGACATTACATTTTGAAGATTTTTCAGAAAGTAAAAATTAGAATGGAATATTTTCCCCTTCCTTAATATATAAATATTTTAAATTTATTTATATTATACATTAAATATTTCCAAAAATTTTCGAAGCAATTTGTAAATTTTAACTTTGCTTAAAAATTGCTTGAAGAATTAAGTCCTATGGGATTCAATGTATTTCATTTTTTCAACCCGGGTTCAATCCAAAACTAATTGGATGATATTATTCATTTTCATTCCCATATGTCCCACAGACCATCTCAACAACATACTCATTCAAATGACGTCATAGAAAAAATAACACGCCTGGCTCTCTCTATAAAAGCAGCATTTCATTCATAAACAATTTCACATTCATTTCATTCATCACAATATTATAATAATTTATTTTACTTAAAAATTAAGACCATGGAGCTACAAGTAATTAAACTCAATGCTTAAAACTTCATCGAAAAAAATCGTCCTTCTCTCTGTAGAATCAATGAATATTACATTCATATCAGCTATGCAGACTCCATGAGCTAAATAATTTTGCGTTAAAGAAATACAGCAATTCTAATACAACTAATTCAACATATTTTGCTGTTTACATTTTACATAGGTGAAAAATAGGCTTCATTGTAGAAATAATCAAATTTGGATGAGCATTTAAACTCAAATATATTATAATTGCGTTGTATCAGTATGTATATGCACAGAATTTAAGCAAAAATAAAGTGGTTTTAGGACGTATACAATACTCAATATGAATTAAAAAGAACTTTAAAAATCACGATTTTGAGACAAGATGGATGCCATATTTTATTTTGAAATGTGTCACGTGATCTTTTCATATAATGATCACGTGATCGCTTCATGGCTCGTCCAGAGGACTTAGAGCACTCATATAAGAGGTGTAATTAATCATTCATAGAGGTGTAATTATTCATTATTATTCAGAGGTGTAATTTTTCATTTCACTTCATATAAGAGGTTGAAGGCCCAGACCACACGACCAACCCAGGGGGTTTATGGTATCAAGTTGTGTGGCCGGTTCATATAAGAGGTGTAATTATTTTAATTTTTATTTAAAAAACTACTGAATATATTTCGCTGAATTTTTTTTTTATATATTTTATAGAACAATTTGAATATTACCTAAAATTTTCGAAGCAATTTGGGAATTTTAAATCCGGTTAAAAAATGTTTGAAAAATTAGGTCCCATAGGGTTCAATGTATTTCATTTTTTCAACCCGGGTTCAATCCAAAACTAATTGGGTGATATTATTCGTTTATGTTTCCATAAGTCCTACAGACCTTCTGAACAACATATTAAAATTTAATTTTGATTAAGTCATTTTTACGGCAGTTATCGTGCTAACGGACAGACAGACAGACAGAATGAACAAAGTCATAAACATTTTTCAACTTTGTTGTAAAGTGTTAAAAAAAAGGGTTGAATATTGACATCTGCATTTGCAAATTCCTGCTATAAAGGATGATTAGATGCATCACGAAACAAAATGGGTCACAAAGAAAGCCGAAGAGTATTTTCTTCCAAAAGTGAGCGAATACATGAAATGAAACCAAAACACTTTAAACAAAAATAGAACCATTAGTAAACGCATTTTACGGTTAATCAATAAACAAATTCTATCCACTTTCCGAATTTAAATGTACCTCAAACCATTCTGAGGAGCAGCGCAGTAGCCACTCATATCCGTTTTGCATTTGGGTAACCGAACGAAACTAAAGCCGAAATTTATTGATGTTACTCTACATTCCCTTACTCGAATCATAATTCCGTTCTCAAAACTTTCTCGGATTCAATTTTGAATCCATTCCGGTCCAGTTGCCCATTCAAAGTTGTATTATTTTCTGCCATTCTTTCGACTGGATGGCAACACGGTCGCAGTTATGACTTCAAAATGCTCTGTTTTACTATGCAAACGATGCTCAAAAACGCATTTCAGGGACAAATAAATAATTTTCTCCCGCTTTAACCTCATTTCGCGTACTTAGAGACGGCGGCATCCTATGGGAAAGGCTAAGGACATCAGATTGGAATATGTCTCGGCGTTTCCCGCGTCTCCGATACGAAATGAAGTGGAGCGAACGGAATTGAGCTTTCTTTGGTGCACCATAGATTTTAACTCTGAAAGAAACTGCTTTTGTGTTATAAAATATTTAAAAATGGGTTATTTTTAGTGATAGTGTATCGTTCATGTAATAGACAAAGTTTAAACACAGATTTGTGTGTGTGTGTGGGGGGGGGAGAGAGGCGGTGTCTTGCGAATTAACGTTTAGAGGGGGAAAAATGGATGTCGTATGTATAGAAAAATGCTTACGCACCCCATGAGTGTATACACGTCCACGAGTGTATACACGTTAAGGCTATATATATATATAGTAAAGTGACTATGCCTCATTATTTCAGAGCCCTTCTTTCAAATCAGAAGCCAAACGCCATTTTACCGCCAGCATTGATACGCGAGAAAAGCTAGATTCAAAGTTATAGCAGCGCAGTATTTATTTTCTAAGTCAGGAGAAACACTCACAATTTTGTTTTTCTTTTCAATGGATATATAATTTACAATTTAGATTCAAAGTTATAGCAGCGCAGTATTCTCTAAGTCAGGAGAAACATCCGCAATTTTGTTTTTCTTTTTATATGGATATATAATTTACAATTTAGCAATATAGACACATCTAAAATGTATTATCTCTTAGATTCACAGTATTACTTTAAAACCAGAAAATACATAATAAATGATGTAGTTAATCGGATACAGATGTATCTAACGACATTCTGATGCGCAATGAAATCATCGGTCATGAACAATTATCATTTATTACAAACAATTCGTCTTTCCCTTTGCTCTTGCAGGAGTTGCCAGAATGGCGTACCAGGACTGGCGATAAAACGACGTTTGGCGTGTGATGTGAAAGAAGGGCTCTGTGATAGTTCACGGTCTGGAATAATGCCACCATGCCCGATCGAATAAAAGGGATTTGCAGCGAGCTTAGTGGAGAATTTAAAAAGTTGGAATAACGGACTCAGCAACAAAGCGAGATAGAAGAAAAGTGTCGATTACAAAATTGTAAAGCATCGTCTATTGAGTAGGAAACGGAACTAAAACTGTTATAACTGTTATTTGACACAATAGGGTTATCGGCGAATGGCTATCCTATTCAGGAGTGATACAATAAACAGTACTTACATGGACAAATGTGTAGTGTAGATAGAACTTGTTAAAAATGGCCATCGTCAAAAAGACGATTCGCATTTGAATTCCAGACAGAATAGGATCGCATGTTTTATAAAACATTGCAGGTGTCACCGTGTTTGAGGTCCAGATGATACAGCGTTTTGACAGATATTTATTGTCTTCCATACACGCATTTCGTTCGTTCCTGGTGTCGATCGCAATTCATTAGACAATGTTCTACAACCTTGTAATTGTCTTTTTTCGTCTACCTCTTTGCTGCTGTGTTTGTTATACTAACTTTTTAAATCTTCTCTATAGGGAATCACTTTTATTCGATAGGCCGTGGTCACTTCGTGTTTAAGGACTTTCCTGGAAACTCTGTATATCGAATAAATTTTAAGACACGCATTTTTGAATAATTGCTTTACATTATAGTTTTAAAAATCTGATGTAGGCAGCACATGACTTTCCCTGCAGACCTATATTCATGTTCGCTTTATTTTAATTAAATTTAATTCACTTTCAATTCAATTTTCGTTCTCATTTGGTAACTGGACTTATTTTCAAAGGAGGCGTAGAGAAAATACGAAAAAATCTAAAATATCTCGAGAACGGCTAGTTCTAGTGTAATGGGGTTGGTCTTATTCCTTTGATCGTTAACAATTACGTATAAAACAAGCATTTAATGGATATATTTGAGCATAGGTAGTTTTTTAGTTCAGATTTTGACGATTTGTGGGTCGTTTCGCAAAAAAAAGGCAGGTTATTTTTTTCCGAATCGTACCAAAATTTAATCAGCACCAGGGTAACCCACAGCTACTTACAAACCGATTTTTGTGAAATTCATTCCATTAGTTCTTCAACTAGAGGGGATACAGGCAATTTTTGAGGGCCATTTCGCAAAAAAAGGCGGGTTCTTTTATCCCGACTTGTACTCAATTAGTTTTTTAGTTAAGAGTGGATACAAAAATCTGTGCAGACAGACACACAGACTCACAGACACACACACAGACGTCACTCTAAAAATGGTTTTATCGTATTTTAGAGGTGTCAAAACGTGTAGATCCGTCGAAAACTCGAGTTGCGATTTTCGGCAAGATTCCAATACTTTCCCTATACATTACCATGTATTGCAGGAAAAGTAAAAATCTGATGTGGGCAACACATGACTTTCCCTGCAGACGTTTACATTCACGTTCTCTTTATGTATTTTTAAATTTATTTCACTTTTAATTCAATTTTCGTTCTCATTCGGTAACCGGACTTATTATTAAAGGTGGCGTAGAGAAAATACAAAAAACTAAAATATCTCGAGAACGACTAGTCCTAGTGTAATGGGGTTGATCTTTTTCTTTTCGTCGTTAAAAATTACATATTAAACGAGCATTTAATGGATATATTTGAGTATATCTAGTTCATTAGTTTAGATTTTGACGATTTTTGCGGGCCATTTTGTAAAAAAAGGCAGGTTATTTTTTTTCGAATCGTACCAAAATCTAATCAGCACCAGGGTAACCCACAAGTGACTCATCTACCAAATTTTGTGAAATTCGGTTCATTAGTTTTTCAGTTACAGTGGATACATGCTTTTGCGGGCCATTTCGCAAAAAAAGGCGGGTTCTTTTATCCCGAATCGTACCCAAAACTAATCAGCACCAGAGTCGTCCACAAATGACTTACCTACCAAATTTTATGAAATTCGGTCGATTACTTTTTTAGTTAGAGTGGATACAAAATCTGCACAGACAGACACACAGACACACAGACACACACACAGACGTCACGCTAAAAATGGTTTTTTCGTATTCTACAGGTCTCGAAAAGTGTAGATCCGTCGAAAATTCGAGTTGTGATTTTCGGCATGATTCCAATACTTTCCCTATACATTACCATGTATTGCAGGGAAAGTAAAAATACACTTCACTACAAAAATCCGATATGTCCTGGCTCGACTTATAAAGTAGAAGCATTTTATCAAGTACGAAAATAATAATAAAAACATATCTTTACTTTCCCTGCAATACATGGTAATGTATAGGGGAAGTATTGGAATCATGTCGAAAATCACAACTCGAGTTTTCGACGGATCTACACGTTTCGAGACCTCTAGAATACGAAAAAACTATTTTTAGCGTGACGTCTGTGTGTGTGTTTGTCTGCGGGTCTGTCTGTCGGTGCAATGTATGTATCCACTCTCACTCAAAAACTAATGGACCGAATTTCATAAAATTTGGCAGGCACGTCACTTGTGTATGACCCTGGTGCTGATTAGCTTTTGGTACGATTCGGGATAAAAAAAAAACCCGCTTTTTTTTTGCGAAATGGCCCGCAAAAATTGCTTGTATTCACTTTAGCTGAAAAACTATAATGGAGCGAATTTCACAAAATTCGGTAGATAAGTCGCTTTTGGTTACTCAGGTGCTGATTAGATTTTGATACGATTCCGAAAAAAATAACTTGCCTTTTCTTGCGAAATGGTCCACAAAAATCGTTAAAATCTAAAATAAAAAACTACGTATGCTCAAATACATCCATTAAATGCTTGTTTTATATGTAATTTTTAACGATGAAATGAATAAGACCAACCCCATTACACTAGGACCAGCCGTTCTCGAGATATTTTAGTTTTTTCGCATTTTCGCTATGCCGATTTTGAGTCCATCATTTATGCGAGTTATTTAGTGCAATTAAACTAAATTTAATGAACTATTAATGAAATGAAGAGACAATATGAATTTGAGTCTGTAGGGAAAGTCATATGCTGCTCACATCAGATTTTTTCTTATGATTCTATAACACTAATAATATATTTTTTCTAATTTCAAATTGAAATAAACCTATATTATTTAATTCCAATTTAACTCAATTCCTTCGAAAAATATCGCGCTAAATGTTAAATTTGTACTATCAAATCACGAGTACGGCTCCTGTTAAATTCGGTCTCAATCAATTATAGAGTGAGTCTAAAAAGTTAACTACATTAATAATAGGAAGAATATTTATTTGAGGGATTACTAACGTTTTAGCTTGAAAACGCGCAATATTTCGAAGAGGCTGTAGATTAGCTTTTTTTAAATTGTTTAATCCAGCTTGAAATATCAAATTACACATAAAATAATTATTAAATAAATATTCTTTATATTAAGCATTTTTCGTTATTGTTCGTTTCTATTTATCAATTATTTTTTGAAAAAGCTCTTTCTCCCAACAGTTACGCTGACAATCAATATATTTCTTCTTATGTTTACCGATTGAAATATAATTGTATCGAAAATCATGGGAAATAGCTCGTTCACTTACAAGCACGCCATTAAAAAAAAAAAAAAAGGCCGATTCATATTCAGAAACGTGTTCAAAACGAGTAGATCCAATGAAATCCGAAATCGAATTCTCGACGAATACTTTCTTTTACATATACAAGTGAAAACAACTCCCCTCATATTATAATGCCCTTTTTTATATTTATCTCTTACGCTTGGCGGTAAATTTGACGGGTTTGACGACATATTTGGCGCAATATCGCTAACTGTGGGACTTTATATAAATGTTGCTAGGTTAACGCTAATTCAATAAATCTGAAAATTAAATTTAATTTATTTCATAATCCCTGTCACTTTGTAGGAATTATTCATTTAATATTATTGATTCAAAAGCTGCGGAAGATGGTATAGTATAATTATGTTTTGTTGGGAAATCGCAACGTAATTAATAGTATTGCACGGTGTAGATTTCACACAGTGTACTCAAGTTAGCTTTGCGCGTAGTATAGTTTGAGAAACATTCCATAAAATATTAGATGAAGGAATGTTTTCTATTAGAAAAAATGACTCGACGTTGCTGGAGTTGTAAATAAACGCAGACTACTTAAATAATACATTTACAGATACACACTACTCAATTTTCTTCAATTCAACGAATGGTTACGTGCAGAACCATCACAAATTTATTCTGACTCCATTTTTCACAGTCGTATAAAAAAATAAATAAATAAAGCGCAATGAAATAAATAAATATAAATACTCCTTTAAGGAACATAAAATCTTCTGAATATCACATATTTCAAAACTACAAATCGCAACTGTGTAATCGCCCAATACAGAGTTTACGGATTCTCATTCTGATGCCACCAACATAACCATGAACATAGATTAAATGATGCAAAGAAATGACGAAGTCTCCATTTGCGATTCGATTTCGTTTACTTTCCTGATATCTTTCTTCGCTCTTTCGCTATGAACGTGTCTTATTTTTTTTTTTAATCCATTTTTTACGGAGTCTGATACAAAAACACGCTGCAATATTTTTCTCTTTGTTAACCCGATTTCATATGACTCTCAGATGCGCAGCAAAGGGACGGGATCAGATGAGGGAATTGAATTTTCGTTGGCAACACTTACTTTTCTGGGTCACGTGGTGCAAATGTTTTATGACAGACGCGTACTGGTGCTCAATTTCATTTTTCCTAGGCTTCCAAAAGTTAAACACGGACGGTAAAATCAACAAAAATGGAAAAGTAAAGCTTTGATTAACTCAACATTATATATGAAGGTAGCAAATGTGTTTATGCATTAAAGAAAACAAAAATTATGTACAAAGATGAAAAAAATATTTACTTTTCGTAAGTTATATGATGACGTCACATTTGGATCATTAACAAAATGATGTTTAAAGGCAAACAGACCAAACAAAGCTTACATCAATATGGTATGTGACCACCCCGGACCTTCACACAAACTTTACAACGATTTTCTATGCTTTAAATGAGGTGATCAACCATCGTAGATGCCAGCAATTGTCATTCCTCCAATAGAGCAGTTTCCAACTCTCTGAAACTAGCTGGAGGAGGTAAACGTGCAGAGACAGAACGCCCGAGAGAATCCCAAATGTTTTCAATGGGAGTAAGGTCGGGGGAATACGCCGGCCTCTTCGTACGAGAAATGCCCCCACTTTCCAAGTATTCGTCAACGATGTTAGTTCGATAGGGACGGGCATTATCGTACATAAGGAGGAAATCAGGATCAACTGCTGCAGCGTAGAGCCTCGCAATGGGGTGTATGTAGAACTTCATCCAGATACCACGCAGTCGTCACAGAACCGCCTTTAAGGATGTGCAGCTGTGTGCGATATCCCATTGAAATTCCAGTACACACCAAGACGCTGCCACCTCTGAATGCATGATGTTCGATAATGTTCTTGGCTTGATTGCGTGTGCTTCGTTCTCTCCAGACACTTACACGCTTATCATCTGATTCCAGGGCAAATCTGGACTCGTACGCGAACTGGACGTTGCACCAATCTGAGACAGTCCAATTGACATGTTGACGACACCACTTTAATCTCGCCCCTCTGGCTTGGACGGTTAGTCGAACACAAAAACGCGGTACTCGGGCGTACAGTCCCTTCACCTGCAGCCTTCAGCGCACAGTACTGGCAGATATTGTCTTACCAAGTGCCGCTGCAACCATTGATGTAACAGTTGTGGAGGTCGCTCGTCAATTCCGCTTGGCTACTATAGCAATATACCGATCATCAAAGGGGGTAGTAACCCTTGGACGATCGAGCACAGGTCTCCGGACAGCTGCTTGACTTGTTTGGAATTGTTTCCATAATTGAGAAATTACCGAATGATCAATGCCAAAGAAAATAGCGACATCTGTGATTGACTGTCCTGCTTCAATGCAGCCGACAGCACAACAGCGCTCACTATCTGTTATTCGTCTTCTTTCAGCCATAGAAATACGAATATCATCAAAAATAATCCTACAAAAGTTATAAACACTTAGTATTAGCATTTAAATGCACCTCTTCAAACCCTTCAGAATGCTGGCGTTTTAAACGACTGCCTAATTACCATATATCCGGACAGTCCATCGTGACTGGCTGTAACATACGATATTTGCATACTGCCATTTACATCCGCAGCTATTTTCAGCCACTCAAATTCAAATACGCTTTCGAAAAATTAAAATTTGCATCGCGTGCTAGCTTCTGGAAATCAGTGTATTATTCAACTTTTTTATACTGTTCGACAACGAAGTTTGTATTTTTCAGATTCCATCTGTCAGCAGCCAGAGCGAAAACTTTCCTTATATCTTCAATCTATTCACAAGAGGTGAAAATACATATTTGGTTACAGGATGTTCACATATTCAAAAAATGTTCAAATAATTTCTTTACATCTTTAAACTATTCACATGAGGTGAAAAAACGTACCTGGTTGCAGGATGTTCACATATAAGCATTCTACCATCTTTCAACTCAAAACACGAATACAAGCACGTAAAGAGCAAAATATGATAGGTCTCTAAACGTCGTTAAAGACCTCTTAATCGAACCGAACCGATGTTTACCGTTCCATCTGCTACGGTCCAAAAACATTCAGGAGCAACGTTGCATAAATCACCTTTGACGTGAACTCGCCCTTTCAAGAAACGAGTCTGAGGAATTTTTCTCTTTTCAATTTATTCATGAATTCCTTCCTGATTTTGCCTCGTTCCAGAGTTTCTCTTACGGAACGCACCCTTACGCTGTGTATACACAAAATATCCGTGTACGATGTTTTGTGTTCCAAACATATTCAAACATTTATTGATAAATTGGCCGAGGAGGGCAATGGAAGCTTACGTTGGATTGTTTTCTTTTAACTATTTGTTTTGCGCGGGTAAACATATTTCCTTTCCAGATGTAATATGAAAATGGCCGAGATTTTAAAATTCCGGCAAGGAGAAGCAACGAATTCTGATATGCATGTTGTTTTTCGTACATGTTCCAGAATACAAATGCATGTAAATTGCAGGGTGATTGTAAGGGAGGGGCTGAATCCATACGTAGAAGTAACAGATTTTCTATAACGCGAGTATAACGTGTAAACCATAACGTGATCCGATATCACTAAAATTTCGTATTACTTCTCTTCCAATGCACGTCTATGTATGGGGAAAGTATTGAGAAATAGAGTCGATACAAATTTCAGATACTCTAGAACACAAATCCGTTACTTTTAGCGTGATGTCTGTGTGTATCTGTCCACTCTAGTTCAAAACTACTTGCGAAATTTCTTAAAATTTGGCAGGTAAGTCATCTGTGGGTTACCCTGATATTGATTAGATTTTAGCACAATATATATATATATATATATATATATATATATATATATATATATAATATGAAAACATCGTGAAATACAACATTACAAAATCATCTGAAATCATACTTAAAAGGCGCAAAGCTGCACTAAAAAGAGGATTAAAATATTTTCAAAAAGAAAAGAGGTATGGATGGAAACAATATACCAAAAGATGGCCGGGGGGAGTTGTGACCCCCTCACCCCGGTTAAGCATGCTTTGTGTCGCGACAACACTCCCGGAGAGCCGGTATATTGCAAAAAAGAATACGAATGTATCAAATTGTAAGATGTAAATAGACAACATACACAAACAAATATAAGATATAATTGTCGAGATCCAGCCCTATCAAAATTCATCAACAGTAAATGTTTGAAATATATTTAAATTAATTGTTTAATAATAATTTAATTGTTTTTTAATAGTAATTTTTTAATATTAAACATCTCACATAGATATTAGGGTGTTTGTGATGCCTCGCCACGGCGAGCTCGCATGGTGAAGCGGCAACTTCGGGATAGTTAGGGCCATTGCTTATGTGATCGTGTGTATTGTTGTATTCAGCAACTTGTCATGTATATTATAAAATAAAATAAAAAATAAAAAATAAATAAACTCTTATAATAAAAATCATAATGAAATAATATAAAACAAAAAAATTAATAGATAGTAAAAAACTATTTCTCACTTGGGGGATATGGGAGGATATTGGTAAAGCGATCGACCGATCAGGTGTGTTTATGTGATGTTGATATAGTGCTTATACTGTACGTGTGTTCAATGTGCTCTTATACAATATACTCTTATACATGCTTTAGTTATATTCCTTTGGGCTTTTGGAATTAAAATAAAATTCCCATATATTATATATGAAATGTCTAAAAGGAAAAATAAAGCGACTGGCAATGTCGGGGCTTGTGCAACGATAGCTCGGTTGACTAGTTGTGGGGGAACTAGCCAATCGTCATACAGTAACCCTGAGGAAAATACAATCGACAGATATTTTAAGCCTTTGCCATCTCTGAGTGAGAAATACAAAAAAATCGTAAATTCGTGTGATCAGAATAAAGATTGCAAAATTGCAAAAATACATAAACCTAATCAATTTGTTTTCAAATATAGAAGATGTAGTTCTTCACTTTGTAAATTATGCCCAATGGCAGACCCTCTAATAATGAGCAATGATCGTAATTATTACGTATTTTGTAAGGTATACAACTGCGTATATTGTATTAAATGTACTAAATGTGGATCTCAGTACATAGGACAGACCAAAAATTGTCTCAATATTAGAGTCAACTTGCATCGCAGTCAAATTTATAAATTTCAAAAAAATCCTGCCAATGAGTCATCAATTGAAATAAGGCATTTTGGCGTACATGGTGTTGAAGCCATGCAGGTCGCTATTATGGATATAGTGATAGACTTGAAAGATCGCCTTTGGTGGGAAAATTATTATATACAAAAACATAATACTATTTATCCATATGGATTAAATTCTATGTTATATAACGTGAAGTACAACTTTGAATATATACAAAATCCTGTTTCTTCAGTTGTAATAGAGAACAGTTATGACAATACAGTGAGAAATGGTATTTGTAGACGTCATAAAAGGGCTGGAAGAAAGGTAAAGCTGAAACTTAATGATTCTATTACTGAGCTCGTGTCTTTTGTAAAAAATATTACAGAAATGAACGATGTTCCACATTCATGGATTAAAAACTTCACTTCTGGTATTAGAAAACGTTATCTTGTGGATCTGTGGAAATACTGTTCAGAAGTTGATTTTAAACATCGTTTCGTGAATGATTCACCACTTCCAGCTATTTTTATTGATCTTATAAAATTACGTGCCAAAAGATTAAATATTTCTTTACAAGATAATAAAACTATTAAAGTAAATCAAGAATATCTCATAATTACATACAAAAATAAAAAATTCGATAATGTAAATTTTTCAAATATTTTAAGTAAAAATCAATTTAAATTACCAGTCAATATTAACATAAAAATTGCATATAAATATGCTAAACCTCTATGTAGAAGCCTTTTTAATTATAATACTGTATGCAGAGGTATTAAAGATAACGATATTGCATGTGATTGTCAGCGGTATACACCATATGTAAACGAAAAATTTGGTCACGTAATCACTGGAGACTTGGAAATACTGTCCGGATCAATACTTAAACCTATATTTGAACTAGGTACTAAATACAGAATGCATGACTATCGATCGATAGACAAATCTTTTGAAACTAATATCAATGCATTTGTTTATAAAATGGCAGTGAAATACAGTATCCCTATTGAAACCTTCGAAGAATGGAGTTGTGCTATTCGGAAGGCATTTAAGTCAAAATATCATAATGCTGTAACCCCTACTATAATACATAGATATAGCAAAGAAGCATTGTCATCTTTACACAAAAAATTTGTAATAACTTACGTCGACAAGGTAACGACAAATTATGCATTTACTTGTGTTTTACTTTATAAACAGTTATTATACAAAAGTTATCACGATCCATGCGTATACCTACCTTTACAGCAATCTAAGTCAGAAATTGAGAATCGCATTAAATCGAAATACATTAAATTAGGATACAGGATGGGGCAAATCCGTTTTCCGTATATTACTTTAATACCTAAACTTCATAAAGATCCTGTTAAATTTCGTCCCATTACAAATGGTTTTCAATCATATTTGACAACAGCTAACAAAAAACTCTTATCTATTTTAAAAATAGTAATGATTAAGATTAAAAATAAAGGTGCATATTTTATTAGTAATAGTATAGAAGCTATTAAAAAAATAAATGTAATTAATGAAAATTTGTATTTTAAAAGTTTCGATTTTAATGATTTGTTTTCAAATATAAACATCAAGGACTTATACGTTATTGTCATGGAGATATACGAAAAATACAATCTGCAGTCGATTATTGACAAATATAAATTTAAAACATTGGTGGAAATGGTTTTATTCGAAACTGTACTGTTTGATGGCACATCTTATTTTAAACAATTACATGGAATACCCATGGGGGGTGGTTGTTCATCAATACTTGCTGATATATATCTGAATAAATATGAAGATGGAACACATATATTAAACGAAATTCTGTTCATTCGCTACGTTGATGACATTTTGGTAGCGTATCCATGTGAAGCATATCAGATGGATTTTACTTTCTATCCACAACATTTAAAACTTACTGAAACTCCATATAATGTCAACAAAAGTCTAAATTTTCTAGATATAACGATATACAAGCAACCAGGTGGTTCTACTGGTTTCTGTTTGTACGATAAACGCAACGACTTCCACTTCAAAATCAATTATATCATAAACTGGAACTCATGTATGCACAAAAATGTTCTTAGAAATATTATACTGGGACAATTAATACGTAGTCAAAGAATAAACAGTAAAATGGAAGATCGATATTTATGCGATTATCGTTTCCTACAAAACACCATCTCACAGGGTTTTCCCAAGTATTTTTTAAGTGACATTATCTACAAATTTTATAAAATAACTGTAACCGATAGTTACCGTTTATATTTAAATAAACCTGATGGCAATATATATACTGGATTGTCACAGGTAAAGCGTGTGATAACTGATACGGGACCTCTTGAATAGGGTCTATTGTATAATACGTTATGGAAGTTTGCATCGTCTTGTATGAAACAATATTGATGTACATCTGCATGTAATATGCTGTTGATTGTCATTCAGGTATATGGTTTTAGAAATAGACTTTGTTATTATTGTTCTATTATGTGTCAATATTTAAAGTCTTCTTTAAGTAGAAGCTAAGTAATGTTGATAATTTATACTTGTGAACATGTTTCAAACTTTATTCAAACACTTTTTAAATATATTTCAAACATTTACTGTTGATGAATTTTGATAGGGCTGGATCTCGACAATTATATCTTATATTTGTTTGTGTATGTTGTCTATTTACATCTTACAATTTGATACATTCGTATTCTTTTTTGCAATATACCGGCTCTCCGGGAGTGTTGTCGCGACACAAAGCATGCTTAACCGGGGTGAGGGGGTCACAACTCCCCCCGGCCATCTTTTGGTATATTGTTTCCATCCATACCTCTTTTCTTTTTGAAAATATATATATATATATATACTGGGTGGTCAGAATTAAAAACCCCTACTCTGAGCTCTCTATACATCGAACTACTCAGTGTAAAGGCTCCAAAATTGTTGAACCTACTATTCAAGACATGGGGAAAGGGATTACGCGAAAAAAACATTAGTTCCAGAAACACCGATAGGTGACGCTGTACAACAGAAAATATGCTGAAAAGACACAAAATAATCACAAAAAAACAAACACATGCGATATGGAATTTTTCCTTTTTAATTTCTTTTGCTGATATGAAAAAAAAAAGAAGATAAAAAAGTGAAGAAACTTAAACTGTCATTGTAACTGCAATTTCGCACTGTAAGCACAAAAATTTGCATAAACCCTTGGTTTGCAGCTACTATGTTCTGGGCATAAAAGGGGATAAAACTGGGAAATTTTAATTCTTATCAGCGATGGCTGTCACACTGCCAGAACGCGCTTTGCTTGTGAAGCTGTTTTATGAAAACAAAGGACATGCTGCAGCTGCACTTCGAGAGTTTCGTCGACTTAAGAATTTGCGCAAAAGACCATTACTTCCACAAGCTCTCAGGAGAATGATCGCTCGATTCGAGAAAACTGGACATCTTGGAGTTCAGCCGGGTCGAGGATGCAAATCGACTCGTTTAGATGTCGTTAACAATGTTGCCACCGCTATTGTTGAACAATCAATGGATAACGTTATAGGCTGTAGTAGTGCACGTGGAGTGTCACGACACTTGGGTGTTCCCTACAGCACAGTGCGGAACGTACTGAGAAACATTTTTTCCCGCACAAAATTAGTCACAATCACCACTTGCTGACCATCGACAGGGAGAAGCGACTGACCTTTGTATTGACATTTCTGGCTAGAGTTGAAGTGGATGCATCGTGGCCATGGCAGATTCTATGGAGCGATGCAGCGCATTTCCATCTAAGTGGAACAGTCAACACCCATAATTGTCGCATTTGGGACACGGAAAACCCTCGTACCTTCCAAGAGATTCCACTTCACTCACCGAAAGTTACAGTCTTGTGTGGATTCACAGCCACATTCATTCTTGGACCTTTCTTTTTCGAAGAGGCTACTCCCAATGGCCCTGTGACATGCACCGTGACGGCCAGGAGGTACAAAAACATGTTCGAAAATTTTGTTGTACCCCAACTGCAACAGCACCAATGTCTTGATTCAATTACCTTTATGCAAGATGGAGCGACTCCCAACTCCACACATTGGACTCTGTGTACAGCAGTTTCTTCGGCAACATTTTACTAATGGTAGAGTAATTAGTCGTGCGTTTCCGACAACCTGGCCATCTCGTTCTCCAGATCTTAATCCCTGTGATTTTTGGCTGTGGGGATACTTAAAAAGCCTTGTTTATCGAGGACGTCTGGTAACCTTGGCAGATTTACCAGACGTCTGGTAACCTTGGCAGACAGTATCACTCTGCATGTGAGAAGCATCTCAATCCACCAATTACAATCCGCAGTTGAACAAGCTATCCACAGACTGCATATTTTACATCTTGAAGAAGGGAACCATATTGAGCAGCATTCCCTGCATCGATAAGGTCCTTGTGATATGAATGTTTGGTACGTTCGAATAAAATGTGTTACAAATGTGTATTTTGTGTCTTTTCAGCATATTTTCTGTTGTACAGCGCCACCTATCGGTGTTTCTGGAACTATTTTTTTTTCGCGTAATCCCTTTCCCCATGTCTTGAATAGTAGGTTCAACAATTTTGGAGCCTTTACACTGAGTAGTTCGATGTATAGAGAGCTCAGAGTAGGGGTGTTTTAATTCTGACCACCCGGTATATGTATATATATATATATACATACATATATATATATATATATATATATATATATATATATATATATATATATATATATACACACACAATATGTATGCATGTGTATGTGTGTTTTGTACTAATTTGTACTAAAATGTAATCAAAATGGCCCGTGAAAATTATTAAAACATGCAGTACAAAACTAAATAGGTGTTTAAATGTATTAATTAAATGCTTTATTTATGCGTAATTTGTTTTGACGGCGAAACAAATAAACCAAATCCATTACTCTAGGATAGATCAAGATTTTTTTTAATTTTGAGGAGGTGACAACGTTTTAAAATTCGTAAAGTTGCCAAATGAAAAAGATATATTTTAACTATAAAATGGAGATATATTTTCAAATAACTATGCGTGTAAGATTGTGCAATTAAACTCAATGGATCATGAAAGAGAACATGAATTTTAGTGTGTAAGCAAAATGATGCGTTGCCCACATCAGATTTTGTTTTCCATTACTTAACACGTAGGCAAAATTTAACACGTTGGGCCCTTGGCACTTTATTTTACCCACATTATATGGTAATGTATACGGGAAAGTATTGAAAAAATAAAAAAGGCAAAAATTCCAATTCCAATGGATTTACGCGTTTTGGGCACGTTAAAGCTCGAACGAACTCCATGTGTGTGCTTGCGTCTGTCTGCGTATCTGTGCAATTATCCATTCTTATTCATAAATTATCCAACGCAATTTCATATCATTTATGCGTTTCATTCATCTGTTACCAAACAACAGGCCCTCTCTCTCTGATGTTTATCTAATGAAATCGCAAAATTCCATTTAATTTGCTCAATCTGGTCTAGAGATATCGTTTTCAAAGAGACTAGAGACTCATAAGAAACTCTAGACAATTTTTTCGCAGATGTCATTGAAACAAAAACCTGATGTGGGCAGCACATGACTTTTCCTGTGACTTTTCTGCTTTCACAGCGAATAAATTGTGTATTACAATGGTGATCTTCAGAGTGTGCTGTCCCCGAGGTACGCAAGTCACAGGAGGACCACACATTCTATGCCAGTAAAATTTAATATTCTCTTTTTATATTTTTCTAAAGACAAGTTTTATATTGACAAAAAAAAAATAATAATAATTAAAGAATAGCGAATAGTAACTTGTATTTTTACATTACATGATCAGGAACGCCATATTATTATGATTATAAGAATATTATTTTACTAAAATACACGCTTAGGGCACACACAAAAAAAGTAGTTCTTAGGAGTACGCGATACACGATGCAAAAATGTAGCTCTTAGGGGTACGCGATGTAAAAATGTATTTCTTAGCGGTACGCGATGCAAAAAAGTAGTTCTTAGGGGTACGCGATGCAAAACAAAATAGTTCTTAGGCGTACGCGATACAAAAAAGTAGGTCTTAGGGGTACGGGGTGTAAAATAGTAGATCTTAGGCGTACGTAATCAGAAAAAGCCCGGAGACCACTGTAATAAAAGTTCCACAGAAGAATGATTTTAGCATTGAATGAACATCACGTAAATTGAAATTAGGTGCTTTTAGCAATGTACTAATCCAAACAATTATTTATTCACACTTGCGTGCAAAATCCTCCTCAAAATGTAATTAACATTTAATATCATTAAATGAAGTAAATGACTATTGACGAAATCTATTACAAAAAGCATTTTCTATCGTGAAGGGAACAATCTAGATTTACAAAATCACATTACTCAATGATTGTAATAATCGTACGAAATTACATTCGAAACGCTTCATTCGTTCATTAGATATCGTGTTCACACACACATCACCTTTAAACCGTTCCATTCGAATTCAGGGATGACTGAAGAGTGATTTTCGACTCCGTCACAATACTTTCCTATACATTATACTATATATGTAGGGAAAATGGTTCCCATACATTATACTAAATGTGTAAGTAAAAGGAAATGACCATTCAGGAAGGGGTTATTTCAAGAATGTCTTGGGAGTAAGAGGGGTCAAAAGCATTCCTTAGGGGGAGAAAAACTATCATGCCAATAAGGGAAATATGATTTGGCAAGGAAAATTATATAAGAAACATAACAACTTGAAAATCTTTGGTGTGTGTGTGTGGGGGGGGGGGGGGCAGCCGAGCAACCTTAGCCCCCTAAATGGCGCCTCTGTCCCAGAAAGCAATTTTTGACCCAATCACAATACTTTCTCTTATATACAACGCATTGCAGGGAAAGTAAAAATCTCTACGGTTCTCAGCTACAAAAGTGATAAAAGCCTAAACAGTCTTTATGTCAAACACCTTTTACTCAAAAAACAAATCGTTACCAAACACGAACAAAGCGGCCCTGTAAAAGCGATTCAATGTCCCGAGCTCTTTTTTAGATAAAATAAAATTTTAAACTTACTAAAAGATGTTGCATGGCAACTTTAACATTTTTCGGGTTCTTTTCAGCACCTCCTACAACGTATGTGCGCTTTTGATACAGCACAAAAGATTGCAGCAGAGAAAAAAAGGGGGTAAAAACGACCAACTCTATTCCCCGAATACATAATATACATTTACCCTATGGGGGGGGGGGGGGGAGTATTATTTCGTCAAAGTTTCCTTTCTCTAAACAAAATAGTGTACAGTTCTGACTACATTAATGAGCTACTGTTTCTTCGCCCTGGTTTATTTTTTATCTGGGCTGAAATTTTTAAAGCTTTATTTGTTACTAGCCATTCCCATTTCCGCGCCATTAAATGTGATGCCTACCGTTACCTCCGAGAGAACCTCTTTCTCAGTGGCAACGTGCCTACACTTAATAAAAGTGGTTGGTAATTCTCTGAATATAAAAAACCGTCTCAGATTTAGACACAAAAAGGACACACATTTTATAATTCTATTAACATGTTAAATGGGAAAACATATTGAATCTTATTTCCGCGATTGACAAAATTATTTAATTGTTTAATATTTCTGATTGGCAACAATGGGATATAAAATCGTGTTTTTATTATACTTCTGAGAGGCAAAGTAGTGTAAGTTTTTTTAAATATACCTTTATATCATCCTTTTAATTCAAATTTTCGATTTTTCCGTTGATCTGTAAACTGAGACGAATTGAAAGAGACCCCAACTAACTAACGTGGAAGAATTAAATGATTTTGATATGTTCTAATATCCCTGTGTATCGTCTAACCCTTAATTTAGATTTTTCCGTCGATCTAGAAGCTGTAACGAATCAAATGAAATTTAAAACCAAAATTTTAGCTAGATTGGAAGTGATGGATAATTAAGCAAAGTACTTCTGCATTTTTTGGTTATTTCCTTTGCATCGTTGCCTCTAATTAAACATTTTCGAAACTTTATGTTATTTTCTGTTGGTCTATATTTTCATTATTTTAAATATCAATTCAATCCGTTGATTTGTGTTTAAGAAAGATATTCACCAAAATTTATCTCTATTTCCGCTTAATTCAGCGTAATAATATTTATTTATAAGTCATTTTATTCCTTACCGTGTTTCATCTTATCAGATGTTTTATCCTATATTTTTCACGCTTATTGCTTTTACATTATTCTACGTAATGAACCTATTTTATGAATGCTTCTTTTCCCGCTTTGTTTTCAGTCGACAATTTGATTTGTAACGCTATTACTATCTCATTACTTCAAGATATTTTACGCAATTGCTTCTGTTTGAATGTCCATATTTAATTAAATAGGTAAAAAGGTCTATTCCTTAAAATTAGGTTACAGTATCACCCATGCTATTTTCCTTATATTTACTCCCTATTTTTAACGCGATCAAAGTGGCAATATCTGAAAATCTATCAGTATCACGGTTTTGAAAATTAACAAGAAAGATCAATCATGCTTAAAGCATTGATTATGAAACACTTTCCAACTTCAATGCAATTTTATTTAAACAAGTCTAAAATGCAATACATTCCTCGGTAATATTTTGAAACTTATCACAATACTGCATTAATTTATTATATTTGAAAACTTAAACCTTCATCGAAAAAAATGAACTTCATTCAAATGACGGCATTGAAATATAAATTGCCTGGTTTAAACATCTCTAAAATGTTATACATTCCTCGGTAATAGTTTTAGAATTATCATAATACTACGATAATTTATTATATTTGAAAACTTCCTCGAAAACAACTGAAATTAATTCAAATGACGTCATAGAAAAAATAACACGCCTGGATCTCTCTATAAAAACAGGATTTCATTCATAACTTTCTCCCATTCATTTCATTCATCACAATACTATAATAATTTATTTTATTTAAACATTTTGTTTAAGACCATGGAGCTACAAAAAATTAAACTCTATGCTTGAAACTTCATCGAAAAAAATCGTCCTCCTCTTTATGAAATCAATTAATATTTCATTCATATCAGCCATGCAGACTCCATGGACTAAATTATTTTGTGTTAAAAAAATACAGGAATTCTAATACAACTCATTCTATATATTTTGCTGTTTACATTTTACATAGGTGAAAAATAGGCTTAGTTGTAGAAATAATCAAATTTAGATGAGCATTTAAACTCAAATATGTTGTCATTGCGTTGTTTCAGCATGTAGATGCACAGAATTTAAACAAAAATAAAGTAGTTTTAGGACGGATACAACACTCAATATGAATTAAAAAGAACTTAAAAAAATCACGATTTTGAAACAAGATGGATGCCATATATCATTTTGAAGTGGGTCATGTGATCGTTTCATATCATGGTCACGTGATCGTTTCATATAAGAGGTGTAATTATTATTTAAATTTTTATTTAAAAAACTACTGAATATATTTCGCTGAATTTTTTTTTATATATTTTATGGAACAATTTGAATATTACCTAAAATTTTCGAAGCAATTTGTGAATTTTAAATCCGCTTAAAAAATGTTTGAAAAATTAGGTCCCATAGGGCTCAATGTATTTCATTTTTTCGACCCGGGTTCAATCCAAAACTAATTGGGTAATATTATTCATTTATATTCCCATAGGTTCTACAGGCCGTCTGAACAACATACTAAAATTTCATTTTGGTTACGTCATTTTTACGGCAGTTATCGTGCTAACGGACAGACAGACAGACAGACAGAATGAACAAAGTCATAAACACTTTTCAACTTTGTTGTAAAGTGTTAAAAATACCGAAATACCAGCGTTTCATTTTGCCGCGATATTGGGTGTTCAAATTACACCTCCCCTCCTAGAAAATAATGTTATGATAATGCACGGCCCTCGCTAACCATTAAACGGAATGGCGATGTAAAGTGGCTCGGAAAAATCAATAGCCTCGTGAAATATGCGGCCTCAAATTCTTTACCCAATTCGGTCTCAAGAAAACTCTTGTATCAAAGTGCAAAATGAGATCAGCTTCATAAATTGCCGTTGACAGCGATCCGATCCGCCAGGCTTTACCCTAGACATTGTCACAGTCCCTTCTCTGACAGACGGAAAGTGACAGTAGTTTCACATTCTTATGCTGTTACTGTTAAGCGACTACTAGTACTACTTATAACAGCGCGTTGCAAACAAGAAAGTGCTCAACGGCTCGTCCTCATCACTTGTGGACCACGATTTCGCGCTCAATGCCGTTCGTCAGCACGGCTCAGGCAATGAGATGACCACTGAGCACAAAACTTTTTAAAACATGGATTTTAGAACATTTCTGGTTGATATGTAATAAGAAATTAGGAACGATGCAGAGCAGAACAGTGGAGTACTTTCTTGTTTTTATGCTATGCTTCAAGTTCGCCGTTTTCCACACACATATATATAACATATATATGTATATATATATATACTTAGTCTTGGTCTATAGTTACTTATTTGTAACAGATATGCTAGAGATGCTTTTTTTTGTGTACCTACCGTAGTTTATGCTTAGTTTTCGATTAAAACATTGCAATTTTTATTTATAAATCCATTATGTTATTAGCTGCTTTGCGCAATATCATGATGAAAGTTCTATATTCTGAGTTCTATATTCTGATTTCTATCTTCTGACTTCTATTACATCATTTAATAGTACTTTTACATTTATTAATTACTTTTGAATTCAACCATCTACCTTTTGATTTTCTATTATTTGAAAAAAAACATTTAAAAAAAGATAAAACCTGTTGTAAAGCTGCATTTGCGCTCTATACTATAACTACCAACCCATCTATGTCTTAACTTGGACCTGTACGTATATTGTTTTTATTTAGCTAACCCTTTCATTCCTTCAATTGATTGATTGATTTTGGTATGCCTTCACATTTCGCATTATGGAGAATTTTGGTTTGAGTTAATTCATCGCGTTTATGAATTTTTCTGCGGATTATTGCTATTCTTGGCCGATTACCAAACTCTTTTTATGCGTGTGTAGTGCTGAGATTTCTCGGCAGGCAAAAGAGTTTATTTTGTTTTTTGTGTTGTATATTTCTTAACCTTTATATTAACCCAGAAATCAATAACTTTTATTGCTTATTTTTACATTTTAATCAAGACATTTTATTTATAAATCCATTATGTTATTAGCTGCTTTGCGCAATATCATGATGAAAGTTCTATATTCTGAGTTCTATATTCTGATTTCTATCTTCTGACTTCTATTACATCATTTAATAGTACTTTTACATTTGTTAATTATTTTTGAATTCAACCATCTACCTTTTGATTTTCTATTATTTGCAAAAAACATTAAAAAAAAATAAAACCTGTTGTAAAGCTGCATTTGAGTTTATTACAGAATTTATTCTCTTTTTAATTTTAATTTATTTTGTTTATTATTATCGCTAACGCATTTCTATACTATAACTACCAGCCTATCTATGTCTTAACATGGACCTCTATGGATATTGTTTTTATTTAGCTAACCCTTTCATTCCTTCAACTGATTGATTGATTTTGGTATGTCTTCACATTTCGCATTATGGAGAATTTTGGGTTGAGTTAACTCATCGCTTTCATGAATTTTTCTGCGGATTATTGCTATTCTTGGTCGATTTACAAACTCGATTACCAAACTATTTTTATGTGTGTGTGTAGTGCTGACATTCCTCGGCAGGCAAAAGAGTTTATTTTGTTTTTTGTGTTGTATATTTCTTAACCTTTATATTAACCCAGAAATCAATAACTTTTATTGCTTATTTTTACATTTTAATCAAGACATTTTATTTATAAATCCATTATGTTATTAGCTGCTTTGCGCAATATCATGATGAAAGTTCTATATTCTGAGTTCTATATTCTGATTTCTATTTTCTGACTTCTATTACATCATTTAATAGTACTTTTACATTTGTTAATTACTTTTGAATTCAACCATCTACCTTTTGATTTTCTATTATTTGCAAAAAACATTAAGAAAAAATAAAACCTGTTGTAAAGCTGCATTTGAGTTTATTACAGAATTTATTCTCTTTTTAATTTTAATTTATTTTGTTTATTATTATCGCTAACGCATTTCTATACTATAACTACCAGCCTATCTATGTCTTAACATGGACCTCTATGGATATTGTTTTTATTTAGCTAACCCTTTCATTCCTTCAACTGATTGATTGATTTTGGTATGTCTTCACATTTCGCATTATGGAGAATTTTGGGTTGAGTTAACTCATCGCTTTCATGAATTTTTCTGCGGATTATTGCTATTCTTGGTCGATTTACAAACTCGATTACCAAACTCTTTTTATGTGTGTGTGTAGTGCTAACATTCCTCGGCAGGCAAAAGAGTTTATTTTGTTTTTTGTGTTGTATATTTCTTAACCTTTATGTTAACCCAGGCGTCAATAATTTGTATTGCTTATTTTTACATTTTTTTTTAATCAAGACATGTATTTCCACTATATGTGGCCCCCCCTTTTGCCTGCAGATGTAGGTATACAGTCAGACACATGTGTATTAATTGCTTTGCTTATCTTCCCTTTCGGATGCATATGAATCAATTTGTTCACACTTCGATTATTTATGAATACTAAATATGAAAATCTAAAGCGAAGTAGATCTTATCTACTTGCTTTTTATGTTACTCTCCGAAATTTCGTTTCACTTTTTCATTATGGTCTTAGTAATAATTAGAAATTCGTACCTGACAAAATGGTTTTTGAGGGGGTTTATATTGGGAATTTTAATTTAAAATTCGGGATATAAATTTCATTCATTACCTAGTGTCCGATCTATTATTATTATGAAGTGGGATAATTATAGATCGACAAACATTGACCAATTAGGCGTTATAGACGATTTGGAAGAATACTATACCAACTCTCAATCTAGATCTTATTCTTTCAATAGATGCAACAGCAATAGGTCAAAAACCCAGGCCGTCCGACTCATCCGAAGATATAGAGCAGCAAAAATGAGCAGCCGGGAAACGCACAGTAATAGGTGCAAAACTTGTTCTTATGTTGACATATTACAAATTAGTAACTATTCCACCTCACAAAAATTCTGCAAAGTATTTAATTGCATTTACAAACTCAATTGTACAATTTGTAACTTATCTTATATTGGCCAAACCAGCAACCCTTTACATCTGAGAATGAATGTCCACAGGGATCATATTAAAAAATTTGACCATAAAGTCTTTAATGATCTCCCTACTAAAAATCAATTTGAATATCAGCACTTTGCTACCCAGGGATTTAAAAATGTATCCCTTCAAATTTTAGGTATTAAAATTTCACTAACTGATAGATTAGTATTTAAAATTTATTATATTAAAAAACACAAAACTCTCTTCCCCTATGGCTTAAATCAAATCAAATATATAATAATAAGAATGTAGTTAAAAACAGTTTTGAATACAATTCCAATAAATCTTCAATCTATAAACATCTTTTTCAGTATTCAAAGTCATCAACTCCTAGTATAAAGCGATTTAAGCGTGGCAAAGGAAAAAGTAACTTAAGTAAATCCATTGATTACAATGCAGACATATTGAAATTACAATATAATTATTCTCAAACTTTCAATTTTCTACCAATTAGAACTATATATAAACTATATATAACTATATATAAAATCAGAAAATGCAAATTAAATATTGTTTATGTTAACTTTTTAAAATTAAAATTAAATAATGAGCATTTTAAACATTTGTTTTACGAGTTGTTTCTTTCTTGTACAAATTTCTTAAATTTCCACCTACACCATTCACCTAATCCACCTACTAAAATAGCTTACTGCGTAATTTCTTTTAAACATCCAATTCTTAATTCTCTGAACTTTAATAATTTATTTGCAAAACATCAGCACTTGTTACCAGAAAGTGATATCAAAATACAAACATCTTTCAAATATAATTTACCAATTGGTAGAACTATTTACAATTACAATGAAGTTTCCAGGTCATTAAACTCCAATCATCTTACATCATGTGTATGCAGCGATTAGAATCTTACTCCTTATGTCAACTCATCTAATGGACACATACTGGGGACACATACGTGGACACGTCCTGAACTATACTGGGGATCTCAGTACAGTTCAGGATGATATACTTAGGGATATTATGAATAATGGGTCTAAATTTCGCATTCCATTCTGTTATCACCCTCAAACTTCTTCAGTCTTTATCTTTTGATAAATTCATATACCAACAAGTCTGTTCACATTCCATTCCTATTGAAGCATTCAATCTATGGAAGTATACTACCCTACATCTTCTTAAAAATGTTATTATAAACATCAAATTTAATAAGCCTAGTTATACTTATAAACAACTCCTATCTGCTATTAAAGAACTACAACTAAATTTTGTCATAACTTATGTAGATAAAGCTTCTAATAATTATGCCATTATTTGTAAAAAATATTATGTTTCTCTGTTACAGAATTACTTAAAAAATAATCATATTTTTTTAAACCCATTAATAATCAGTCTATCAAAATCAAAACTAAAATCCTAAAATTATATACACAATTAAATATTAATTGTACATTTTATAAATTGCCATATGTTACTTTGGTTCAAAAATTCAACAAATCACCTCTCAGTTTTAGAACGGTCACTTGTGGACATAATACCTTTTCCTCTACAACTAGTAAGTTCTTGCTAAACTGATTAAATATAATTAATGAATCTCTTAAATTTAAGAATTCGGGCTATTTCATATTGAACAATAGTTTTGATTTAGTTAATCACCTTAGCAAGCTTCCACATATTCTTGGTTTCTATACCTTTGATTTTAAAGACCTATTTAATAATATCAATATTAAAGATTTATATAAAATTATTATCTCTCTTTATCATGATTATCTCTCTTCCAATAATGTTCCATTTAAGATCAAAAACTTTCCTATGCTATTGCACTTTGTGTTATACAACAATTATATTATCTAAGGTGATAACATATATTTACAAACATCTGGTGTACCTCAAGGGGCTATGATAGTAGTATTGTAGCTAACTTATCATGAATGTCATTTTTTCTCTAATTCATATATTATATATCGATATGTTGACGACTTAATTTGTATTATCATTGACGATTCCTATGCAATTAATATTGATTTTTACCCCTCTAACCAAGAATTAATCCCTAATGAACCTAGTGTTAGTCAAAGTGTAAATTGTTTAGACCTAAATTTAGATACTCTTCATAATCATGTTATTACCCATCTATATGATAAAAAAGATTCTTATAACTTCACTATCATTAAGCTCCTATCATATCGATCTTGTAATTCTATTCAATTGTTTAGAAACATCATTTTAAACCAGCTATTTCGAATACATCGACTTTCTGATCTTCAGTTTTACTATCTCCACATCAATAATCTTAAACGCATATGTCAAAATTACCACTACCCGGAAGTATTTGTAAATAATATTATTAATAATTTCAAATACACTACATAGTAATTTTACAATTGCATTATTTATCCTTGATTGGATAACTCATTTCTGTGAATTTCACCCATTCTTATCACCTAACTTTCCACTAGGCCTGAGTCTGATATTCTTTACTATTTTTGAAAGACTACTTTCCACTTGTTCCGAGTCCTAAACTGATTATTTTTGAAAGTCGTCATTCAAATAATTTTTCGTTCACATTTAATAGTATATTCATTCCGGTATCCACTCACTTTAACGAAGAGATGTAAAATACTCTGCCGTATGTTCCCTTGCTAGCATTTCGACTTCCACGTGGTGACTGTACCCGTAAGTTTATATTTCTGGTTTTTAATTCATTTGGTATTTATTATTTCTCCTTCCACTAGCCATAGACAGTTCCAATGGTGTCCATAGTCAAATACTATCGCCATTGTCAAAAACTGGCTATTCCATCGATTTTAATTCGAATTGTATGGGTGTTCTGACGAGAATGCAATTTAGAACTAACCGCCATTTTTTATGTAGTTTCAATTTATTGTTCTTCATGTCTAGATCTTCAATCTTGAGCTAATAATTATTACCTTTTTTTCATTTTTGCCGAGTTTGCTTTTTCAATTTATATATATTTATATATATACCTATTAAATTGTGATTTATGTATACTAATATTCCCCTCATCATTTTACCATTATAGTGATAAGTTACCTACTATTTTTATCCTTAGTCTTGGTCTATCATTACTTATTTGTAACAAATATGCTAGAAATGTTTTTTTTTTTGTACTTACCATAATTTATACATAGTTTTCGATTAAAAAATTGCAATTTATATATATATATATATACACACATATATATTTCTCTTAACAAACAATGAACTAGGATAGGTATTATAGAACCGATATATCATATATATATATATGTATTTATCAGATAAAATACACTTTTAAACTTAATAAAAGATGTCGCAACGGAACTTTTAAAGGTCGCCCCCCCCCCCCCCACACACACACACACACACACCATCAACTCAACATAACATTGTGCTTTTGACGCAGCACAAAAGAATACACCAAAAATTCGCAGAAAAAGAAGAACTCAATTCTCCAAGTACATAATACACTCTTCCTCTAAGTGTGTGTGTGTGTGTGTGTGTGGGGGGGGGGGGGGTTATTTCGTCGAAAATCCCCAGCTCGAAATAAGATTCGGTGCAGTTATGACTACATTGATGAGCTAGCTGCTTGCCCTTCTCGGCCAAGCTATAACGTTTTTATTCGGGCATAAATGTTTGAATCTTTATTTACCCACTTACTTTGTGGAGGCGTTTTGTAGCTATTTTGTGACGCCATTTCCTATAGGCTATTAGGAGGCGGGGAGAATTTTCCTGTTTTTCTACACACTCTCCCAATAATTCAGATTGCCATTCAACGGAGAACATATAGACGGCGAGGGACTAGGGATACAAAATTTAAAGGCGATGCGTCGTAGATTGTTGTCGTAAATTGAAGGATCAGGGATGTAGTTGGATTAATCCATAATATTAAAAGGCGTCCGATCATGCATGACAGGATTTGCATCAGTGTGGGGATCAATAATTTAAAATGCTAATTATGGGTGAGAAGAAAATTTGTCTGAATGATGATACACTGTAAAACATTTGCAAACATGTTACTGAAAGTTTCGGGAGAATCAGTTGCCAGTAATGGGGAGTAGTAAAGTTCCTTATAGTCATGAATATATATATATATATATATATATATATATATATATATATATATATATATATATATATATATACATATATATATATATATATATATATATATATATACATATATATATATATATATATATATACATATATATATATATATATATACATATATATATATATATATATATATATATATATATATATATATATATAAAAATTCCCAAAAAGGACAAGTAGCAATGTACTCGTACAGATTCTAGATGTGTGACAGAAGTACCGGCCGGGGGGAGTTGCGACCCCCAGCACTCCGGTTAAAGCTTTTTCCGCCATGGCAAACGCTCCCGGTAACCGATACTCCCTACACGATTTCCTTCATGACCCTTTATACTTCCGTAAAAATTACACACATATACAATTTCAATAACATGTAAAAAGCTAAAAGTTTACTTTTCCACGCTAAAACTATCCATGAATCATGTTGTAAAAATATAACAATTAATTTAAAATACAAAATATTCAAGACTGTTAAAATCCCAGTCTGAGAGGATCAAAACTAATGTTTGAAATACAATCAGAGTGTCTGTATTTTTAAATATGGACTCAAGACCTATTGGCTACTCCATCGCCATATATATACTAATGTTTGAAATCATTTAACTCATGGTCAATTATTACTGTAAAAACTATATATTCAAGACTATTGAAATCCATGTTATTATTATGAAAATCCTTTTCTGGATACCAAAACCTATTGGCTTCTTTATCACCATAAAAATCCTAATGTTTGAATTTACTGCACTTGTGATAGTTTAATGCTCAAAAATCGATATATTCAAGTCCAAAGACATTCCAGACAGAGAGTTATTTTTAAATATTGGATACAAGACATTTAAACATTATAATAACCTTATAAATATATAGACACATAAATACGCCATAGTCCAAACTCTACGCAATACACCTTCCCGTGGAACAACACATAACTTGTTGACCCTATACCACTTTCACATATTACTAAAGTAAATATTTAAAAAAGTTCGTCCGATATTTCAGAAAAACCTTTATAATCACGAACTTGCAATCTGGATAACGCCTATAATGTATCCACACAAAATAGCCCCAGCTATAAAATACCGGTGTATAGCCATATTGAGCTATCTGATTTATGATCCTCAATTTCGCATAATAAACACGTCACCCTCTGCGTATTTCAATTCCCGCCATTAGGCGATATCCGAAAAGTATTTTGTTGTTATCATTCCAAAATATCTCTTCCTGGTTACGGCTACAGTTAAACCATTATAATTGGAAACCAATCTTATCAGAAAAGCGTGAGGATAACCCTCCTTGATAGCCTCCCCCAGGAAACGGCAATCACACTTGTATCTATCGTTGGCAGTAAAATTCAACAACTTGTGACGTTTCAGTTGATTTACTATCAGATTTCTGAATATGTTACGGTGTAGACTAGTTGTCCATGACGTCAAATATTTGATATCAAAATTAAAAGTGTTACGTTTATCGTAAATACGATAACTTTGTATAGTGGCAGGCTTCATTATAGTGAGATCTAAAAAATCCAGACTTTCATCCTCATTGCGTGGTGTTTCTATTAAAGTTAAACATGGAGGATAAAAGTCAAACTTCATTGTATAACCACTATCCTCAAATCCGCATAGGATATCATCCACGTAACGTAGGAATAACATCTCATTTAAAAGATGTGTTCCCCTTTCATATATATACACAGTGAAACCTGGTTAAAGTGACCACTCTTGGGATTGTGAAAACTGGCCACTTTATGAATATGGCAGTGGTTACTATATGAGAATGGTATGGTCACTTTGAAAAAAGTGGTCACTTTAGCCAGGTGGTCAATATACCAAGGTGGTCACTTTAACAGGTTTCACTGTATATACAAAAATAAATCTTTGGCAGACGATAATTAGCTGAATGTTTCAGAAATGAAGCTGGAATTTTCATGAAAGCCTATAACTGCGGCTTTTCTGACAGTTTGCCGATAAACAAAGTAGCTGCAAAAAATGAGCAAAGGGTACAGAATTTTTTACAGTATACGGACATCATGGGATGAAAGTTATGAAATGAAAATTTAAAAAAAAATGTAATAATTTGTAATTTATTTGCAAAAATCCTTCCTCAAATCCAATTTTTTGTAACCTTGGGCTGTCTTGCGTTTAAAACGCGAATTTTCGCCAAAAAAAAAACGCGATTTTTCCAAGATGAGAGGAATAGACCTCAGAATCAAAGGAGGAACTTCAATCTTGTGTCTCCTACCCCACCCCCTACGAGGTTCTGCCTCTGAGCTCCATACTACTTAAATTTCCAAAAATATTTTTTCTACAATTTTCTTATGAACATTTCTAAAGCTACGCACCACCTATTGAGGGGTTTTGCGGTATGGTGTTTTCGCCTTTGCTTGGTACGACATTAAACTCGCAAACTTGTGGAAGGATTGGCAGGAAGACAAACTGTAGCAACAGTCAGTCTAGAAAAATGACAGTGAAACTTTGTAATAAACAATGAAACTGCATCACTAAATTTATTGCCAACACAAGGTGCTGACTTCCCAGTCAACTCGCAGGGGCTTGACCTCGAACATCTGAGTTGGAGCAAACAGAAACCATTCAACCACCAATGCTTGAAGTCAGCCAATGGGCGCACTAGTGATATGACCAACCTGAGACTGGGGGGGGGGGGGGGTGAGAGAGGGGGGTCAAGGTGCGATATCTCCCGTCCACACCCAACACTTGGCAACAAGAATCTTTTTCGGATTTGACTTGTTGAATTTTTCTGGTGGTATGGTATGTGCCTGGAAATGTCTTTACTTGTCCAAAACAAGGACAAAAAGCTCTGATGTGAATAGATGTCCACTCGCAGTGGCGTCAATTGACGTAGAGTTGATCTTCACAGAGTACAGGGAGTGCCGAAAGTGATGACGAATTCTAACCTCTCCATATTGATTCTTTCCGACTGTCCCCTGCCTTTCCTCTCCGAACCGTCACGATAAAATTAATCAGTGCTAATTTACTTAGCAAATATTTCTAGCAAAAATTACAATTTGCAAAGGCTATAATGCCCACTATTTCGGGAGATTTAAAATGTTTATGTAATGACTGGTATATATAATTCTAAATACTTTAACATGTAAATAAAATTATGCATTTAAACCACAAAAATAATTGGTCATATGTCTGCTGGACTTCCACGCCTACTTGTTAGAATGCTAATATGTCACCTTTCAGAGGCCTGCATGTAAGTGGAAAACCAATGCCACAATTGGGATATAAGTTTTGTGCATGAAAAAAAAAATAATAATATATTTTTACTTTCCCTGCAATACATGGTAATGTATAGGGAAAGTATTGGAATCATGCCGAAAATCACAACTCGAGTTTTCGACGGATCTACACGTTTCAAGACCTCTAGAATACGAAAAAACCATTTTTAGCGTGACGTCTGTGTGTGTGTCTGTGTGTCTGTCTGTCTGTCTGTCTGTCTGTGCAGATATTGTATCCACTCTAACTAAAAAACTAATGGACCGAATTTCACAAAATTTTGTAGGTAAGTCACTTGTGGGCGGGGCTGGTGCTGATTAGTTTTGGGTACGATTCAGAATAAAAGAACCCGCCTTTTTTGTGAAATGGCCCGCAAAAGTTTGTATCCACTGTAGCTGAAAAACTAATGGACCGAATTTCACAAAATTCGGTAGATGAGTTACGTATAGGTCACCCTGGTGCTGATTAGATTTTGGTATGATTCAGAAAAAAATAACCAGCTTTTTTTTGCAAAATGGCCCGCAAAAATTGCCAAAATCTAAAATAAAAAACTGGGTATACTCAAATATATCCATTAAATGCTGGTTTAATACGTAATTTTTAACGATGAAAAGAATAAGACCAACCCCATTACACTAGGACTAGCCGTTCTCCAGATATTTTAGTTTTTCGTACTTTCCCTACGCCACCTTTGAAAATAAGTCCGGTTATCGAATGAGAACGAAAATTGAATTAAAAGTGAAATAAATTTAATTAAAATAAAGAGAACGTTAATATAAGTCTGCAGGGAAAGTCACGTGCTGCTCACATCAGATTTTTACTTTCCCTGCAATACATGGTAATGTATAGGGAAAGTATTGGAATCATGCCGAAAATCACAACTCGAGTTTTCGACGGATCTACACGTTTCGAGACCTGTAGAATACGAAAAAACCATTTTCAGCGTGACGTTTGTGTGTGTGTCTGTGTGTCTGTCTGTCTGTGCAGATTTTGTATCCACTCTAACTAAAAAAGTAATCGACCGAATTTCATAAAATTCGGTAGGTAAGTCACTTGTGGGCGACTCTGGTGCTGATTAGTTTTGGGTACGATTCGGGATAAAAGAACCCGCCTTTTTTTGCGAAATGGCCCGCAAAAGCTTGTATCCACTGTAACTGAAAAACTAATGAACCGAATTTCACAAAATTTGGTAGATGAGTCAGTTGTGGGTTACCCTGGTGCTGATTAGATTTTGGTACGATTCGAAAAAAAATAACCTGCCTTTTTTTTTGCAAAATGGCCCGCAAAAATCGTCAAAATCTAAACTAATGAACTAGATATACTCAAATATATCCATTAAATGCTCGTTTAATACGTAATTTTTAACGACGAAAAGAAAAAGATCAACCCCATTACACTAGGACTAGCCGTTCTCGAGATATTTTAGTTTTTCGTATTTTCTCTACGCCACCTTTAATAATAAGTCCGGTTACCGAATGAGAACGAAACTTGAATTAAAAGTGAAATAAATTTAAAAATAAATAAAGAGAACGTGAATATAAACGTCTGCAGGGAAAGTCATGTGCTGCCCACATCAGATTTTTAATTATTTGCAATTAACTGGCAAAATTTCTTCAGAGTTATACCATCTTTATACGCCCGACCGTCCAAACAGTTACCTTACACCTTTCTGGTAGGTCGGACGGTCTGGGTTTCAACAACAACCATCTTTATACGTTAAAAGAATCTAATGTTGTGACATTCATATGATATCCTATAGTAAGTGGTGACATGCAGTGGCGAAGAGCGGTGAAGAAAAGCTGTGGTGATAAAAGACACTGCGATTTTCAAAATTTCAACTTTCTCAATTTAATAGATATATGCTTCAGTTTGGATTCATAAGTATATCTCTTTAACAAATAATGAGTACCGAAATCATACAGTTTTAAGTAAAAATGAGTGAGTTCAGAATTTTTTTTCAACAGGGATTTTTTTTTTTTTCATTTTATTTTGTTGACTTTTTGTGAGATGTAGGTGGGAAAATTCCCATGAACTTATTTTGCTCCAATCCTATCTGAGGGTCATAGAATTACCTGGGAGGCTGGCGTGCAGGTGATTGTAGTGGGAAGGAAAGGATTTTCGTTTCGTTATAGATCGCGGAAGCAAAGGAAAGAAGCGATATTTTCGGTTCTACTATCGTTAGCCGCGACTACTAAAAAACGAACTCTGTTATTTTGAAAGTAAAAACGTTCGAAGACATGTGAAATGTAATGTAAAAACCTATCGCGTAGGTTTATTATGTAAATAATCCTAGTTTCCCAGAAATATGAAACGTTTTCATGTCAAAGAATTTATATCTTGATCGATACGTTCCAGTTCACAGGTTGGACGGGATTATTTTGGAGATCTACGAATATTATGATTGGCGTAATCTGTTCAAGGAAATTTTAAGTCCCAGATAACGAAGGGGGTAGTAGACTCCCCTAGCTCCTCCCAGACGACTGGAAGAAAAGATGAATTTCAGCTCCTGAGTATGAGAGGTAGATATATACTGGATAATGGTATGGTGCATAGTCTGATATACTTGATCCAGATATTGTTATTGCAATAAAGTGGTTCCCCCTCAATAGGCGGTAGGATTCAGAAACGGGCAGGTATAATGGTCTCACAGGTGTGTGTGTTGAGGGAGGGGAGGGGGGGAGGGGAGGGGGGGGGGGCGAGTAAAAAGCGTAAAATATGATTTCACTTGTGTTTGATTTCAATCATATAGCTCAGATATAGGGTATAAATTCATTAATCCCTCTAATATTTATTTTTTGTAATATAGATAAATGTATTGTTTATGCGAAATTTTTCACATTCGAGAGAATAAATTCAAATAACACAGTATACATGGATAGGTTTTACGCCGATTTATAATCGAGAAGAGAAACCCGTCCATGGATGCTGCTATCTGCAATGAGAGTGCATGCCCTAGTTTGGGTTCTGTGAGTATAGCATCGTTTTGTTCCACACCAAATATCTACAGCACAATATGAAGTCAATCATAGTTTGAGAGAGTAGTTGTACGCACTAATCTTGAAAACATAAATTTACTTTTAATTACATAGGATTTTTTTTTTTTTTTTTTTTTTTTTTTTTTTTTTTTTTTTTTTTGTCGTGTCATAACAATATTTGGTTTTGTACTCAAATTTTAATAACGTTTGGCATCTAATAATTTTATGTAATTGAAAATATTGTTGACAACCTCTATGTACTTATATTTTCTGGTGTTGTTTAATTATGATCATTTTAATGTGTATTTGGGGGGTGGGACATCCCAGTGGTTAGCGCGCGGGGATTGCACTCGGATGACCCGAGTTCGGTTCCCAGCTCTGCCTAAACTGTCCTCTGCGTCTACGCAGAGTATGGACACAATATATCTGTAGGCCGGGTTAGGTGAAGGATGGTAACGGTCCCAGTGGTTGTTGTTGAGACCCAGACCGTTCGACCTTCCAGAAAGGCGTAAGGTAACTGTTTGGACGGCCGGGAAGAGACACCCAATTTAGATCGGAACCCAGTGGGGGGAAGCATCCACAGGGACCGTACCCTCTTTCCCCTACCACTAACCTCTCGGAAGGACTTACGGACCCACATGTTTAACGTGATCGTACTTCGAGTGAACACGGCGGCAGTATTGGCAGTGGCGGGAATCGAACCCGGGCCAACTGAGTGCAATTCCCGCGCACTAACCACTGGGCTACCTCGCCTCCGGTCCCAGTGGTTGTCATCCCTACTGGGCTCCGGGCGAAATTGGGTGACAATATTTCGGCCATCCAAACAGATACTTTCACCTCCGAAAGGTATCTGTTTGGATGTCCGACTGAGTAGAAAAATAAATTTTTCTACTCAGTCGAAAGGTTTGAGTAGAAACAAGAATAAATTTTTCTACTGAGTCGAAAGGTCTGAGTAGAAAATAAATATATATACATATATATATATATATTTTGCACCTAGTCAGGCGCTGACCGGATATATTTTTGAAAGCACTTGTAGAATACGCAATTTTCGAGAAAAACAGAATGGAGAATCACATTAAGAAAATGCTATAAACGCGAAAAATAAAAACATATAACACTCTATCAAACCCATACCGTATTTTCCATTTTTTTTTATCAGACTACAAAATACTTTCCGCGTTATCAAAGGAGCGACCTACACATTTCACTTTTGATGAAATTTGTTGAAAGAATGTATGATCCTGAAAAACAGGGTTTCTTTTGTTAAGGGCGGAAATTTGCCGGCCGTGTCGGTTACGACTACATTTACGACCTGCTTTCTCCCGGTTATAACGTTTTTATTCGGAAATAAATTTTTCACTCTATTTCGCTTATTTATTTTTACTGTGAGTGCTTTGTATGGATTTTGTTATGCAGTTCCTCGCGCTTACGTATTTCGATGCCAGAGGACGTTCAGCTTTTATGTTCGCCCGTATTTTTTCGTAAAAGTTCGACGGGGATCATTTTGTCTCCGGCAGTGAATTTTGAGCCAAAATCCTGGAGGATTATAATCATAAAACTGTCGTTGCCATCTTAATCCCGATAAAAGTGGATCCTCAATATTTAGAAGGGGAAATGTTAGAAGTTTATTGGTTTGAATTTATAAATGCAAAATGAGCGAGAAATGGAAAATTACCATGCGGCATTTTAAATTTATTGAGCGTGAAAAAGCCGCCTGCTGATCAATGGCGACAATAAAATGGTAACCAAATAGTCTTAGGAAATATACAAGGTGGGATCAAAATGTTCGGAGACTGTGCTGATATCTCCAACCCTGATTGGAGGAGATGGGAACTATTTCACCGTAGCGTAGAGGCACATGTGACGCGAGATGTGAAAAAGAAGAAGCAGCAGTGAACTGTAGTCGTTCGCGTTCGTCGAAAACGGAAATGGCGTTTGAAGAACAACGTGTGAATATCAAATTCTGCCAGCGTTTGGGGAAATTGCCGGCAGAAACATTGCACCTGCTGCAGCAGTGCTACAGCTATTACAATGAAATCGAAAACTATAAATAAATTCATTAATAAAACGTACTAAAAATTAACTAGAGTGTGGCACAACTCGACTTTCTCATATCAGAATTCATAACTTGCCCCCAAGGGGGCGGGGAGGTCTAATGATATCACGGGCAAAAAAAATAATATCACTGCTATTTTTCACAACAGTTGTTGAAATTATTAAGTATCGTGATCATTGAGCCATAAATAAACCCTTTCATACATGATTATGTCTAACTTTGTCCTATGCTGCCATGTTAAAAAAAAACATAAAATTTCGAATACGTTTTCGTTCGAATTGAAAAAACTTCTATCTAGTTCTAGATTTTTTTATAATAAAGTCGGATATAAAGTTTCTTAAAAATCAATTTTTTGTGGCTGCTATCGGGTGCACAAGAAATCGACCACGGACATCAGACAGACATCACTGCAAAAATAGTCAGAACGTGTTTAGGAGGTCTTAAAACATATATTAGCATAAAAATCTGGAAATCGAAAATTTTTGTGAAAACGATACTTTCTCAATACTACGTATGACAAAGTAAAAAATCGTCAGCTATAACTATACATTAAAATATCTCAAGAACGATTGATTGTACACTAATAGAATTAATTAACAAAATTTAGTCTATTTTTTTTCTGTGCACGATAATGAAAAAAACAAAACAATTTTATGTATTTAGCCTTCACGAGTTCTAAAAAAATGTTAGAACAAAAATGTTCACGAGTTATAAATTTTTCAAACAAAATTTGAAGATTTTAGATTTTTCTCACTATTTATAGGTCCAGTCCCACGAGTATGCAAAGTTTCAAGCTTCTACATTCAGCAGTGTGGGCTGTGCAAATGCTCTCCTAGTCAATTTATGATAGGTTTTTATGTGATGGCTTTGAAAATTCCACAGCCAAGAGTTTTGATTTGTGAATCCAGACCGTAGCCCGTATGGCAATGTCTTAATCATCTGGTTGTGCAGTCGGTAGACGAAGTCCCCAACAGAACACAAATTAAACAAGCCACCCGGCCCTGCTAGATAAGAATAATGAACGAAAAAAGAAGGAAGAAATGGAAAAAAAGTATAAATGAGTGATATTCTATTTTTAGTCATATCTGTTACGATCAAGGAATACTCAAGATTAGGGGAGTTATTGGTATTTTCCATTTCTTAAGTCGTGTGCTTTATGTAGGCAACGATTTTCCAAATTCAGTTTCTTTGTGTTTAACTGATTGTTGCAACAGGATGAAAACGGCAAGAGGATAACTTTTGCTACCGTTTTAGAATTTTCATCCGAGCAGGTATTGATCACACTTTCATTCTGTGTATAAGGAAAATGTGAAAATTCGAAATGTAAAAACTGAGAAAACTAGTCCCACTCTATCCTATATCTTTCTACAGTATTAAATTAAATCTTTTAAATGAATTTTTCGAGGAACAATGTCATCATGAATACTACTAGAACTTGCATATTTTTAATCATGAGCAATGCCGGTAATATCTGCTAGATTTGAACACAGCATCTCTTGGTGATACGAGCAGTCCTCGAGTTATGATGGCGATAAACACACACACACACACACACACGTAGATATATAATTTCAAAACAGTTTGAAATGTCTTGAAGGAGAGGGGTCAAAAACGATATTTCTGTCAAAACCTCAAACTCGAAAATATTTAGGAAGACATTACCTTTTACATATTACGCAGTGTGAGAAAGTTAAAAAGAATAAAAAGCATGGCGCCAAAATAAGGATACACTTTTAATGAAACGCTTTTTTACCCAAAGTAACCAAGTTTATTGTCATCCTAGCATAGTACTTTCACAACGAGATATCCATCTTATTTTGCACACAATTCAGACGCGGAAGAAAAAAAGATAAGTCTTTATGAAGTAAACTGCCAAAGGCTGAGCGTGGTAAAAAAAAAATGTTATTTTTCCCCCCATCGAAGAAACTTTTATAACAGGAGGATGGTAGATAGGTTGTGCGGAGATTCTTCTTATAAATACGGTTATTTTAGAAAACTCGTGAAAAAAATTATCTTTTTCTCCGAAGAAAACTGCTTTTGAGAAGAAAATTTTTCGGCGAAACAACAATTTGTCTCCTTTGTGGTAGCTCAAAATGGTAATCGGGATAGTTAGGAGGGGTGTTTAAACGTTAAAATTGCAACGTACGAAAGCACCTATAAACTTCCGTGATGTTTCCACTTTGAGAAAACTTTTTTTTTTCTTAAACGAAGTATTGCTTTAACTAACTTTACGATTGCTTGAACTGCATTCGATAAAATTCATTATAGATTATTTATAGTAAAAATATAAAGAAGAAATGTTGTGATGTTACCATGACAACATTTGTTCCCTATTACAACAGCTCTATCGCAACATTTTGCTCCTTATCACAACAGTTTTTAAAAGCACTTCAGAGGGTATAAAACTGGTCTCGAGATTTAGAGGTCTTGGTTCGAGTCCACTCTTCAATAAGACTTCACACTTTTCTGACCGCCCGGTCGTCCATTTTGTTGCTCCAAGTCCTCTGGACGAGCCGGACGGCCTGGGGCTTTCACACTTTGCTGACCGGTCACGAATATACTGTGATGTTTGCATAGCCAAACGTTGACCGGTCACGAGTATACTAGTGTTTACATGACCGAACGTTGCTGACCGGTCACGAGTATACTAGTGTTTGCATGGCCGAACGTTGCTGACTGGTCACGAGTATACTCGAGTTTTCATATCACCATACTTTAGAAAAAATAGTTACTAGCGGAAAAAAAAATCCCACTAGAATATGTAGAGTATGCTCTTCCAATGGAAAGCGCAGCGAAACTGGCTATGTTTGTAAAACTTGTGTACCATTACACGTAAGTAAATGCTTTACAGAATACCATACCCGAAAAATTCATTAAATATATGTATTAAGTTTCATTTCAACGCATGCTGTGTAAATAAAGTTTATTGAAACTTATTTAGATGTTTTAATTTTATATTCAACTGCGGAAAAATAGCCAGCTGCACGGAATAGTTTTGGCTTGAAATAGCCAGTCAGCAATATGTTAATGAGAAAATCGTTGTCGACCATGGTATGAAAAATAAATTATGTGAATAAAATAACTACGCGTTGGTCAGGCATGCTTAAACAATGCGATGTGCAAAATACCTCTGTAGACATAAATTTTTCTATAACTATTATAGGATATATATAGGAAAATCTAAAAGCCTAAGTAAAGTCATGTAGCTCATCTATATATGTGGATGCACTATTAGCAATTAATCATAATCTACTACAGAGTGAATTACCCGGCGTTGCCCGGATCCTAAATAAGCGCGTGCAACGTAAATAATACAGATACAGAAAACCGCACTCAATTTCCATATCGCCTGTTTTGAATCAAAATTTCCCACTTTTTATTTCAATCTAAATTCTTTAGTCTCAAGGCATGTGTAGTCGCGTGCAACAATTTTAAAGGCACGAACGTTCATTGCTCCCCATAGCAGTGACCAGTTTGTGATGTCCATTATACTAACCGAAGAAAGCGGAATTGAAAATCTCAATTTTTATGTATGCAGCTCACCCAAAGAGTGCAGTTATAACGGCCGTCTGAGAAAACACAGAAAAAGCAATACACATATACACAGACAAACATACATAGACAATATTTTTTGTTTAAAAATTTATAGAAAATCAGAAAAAAGAGTAATTAAAAAAAATTATTAGAATGCGAAGATATATACACCCATATTTTAGCCACACTAAGTTCTATCTAGATCTAGATAATTTACTTTTTCAACAATACATGGTAATGTATCTACAGGGAAATAGTATTGAAATAGGGTCGAAAATCAGAACTCGAGTTATCGACGGATCTGCACGTTTTGAGTAGTGTTCCACGAATACATCATTTCAATCGTGAATCCTGTGTGTATGTGGCTCTGCAAAGTATTTCCACTCTGCTCAAACACTATTCAACAAAATTTTATTAATTTCCGTAACCAATTCACGCGTGAATAACTCCGATGCTGATTAGATTTTTGTACGATTTGGAGGAAAAAAAGAATCTGTCTTTTTTTTTACAAAATAATCCACAAAAATCGTCAAAATTAAAAATAAAGAATACGCTTAAATGCATTGATTAAACGTATATGTAATTCTTGAAGACGTAACGAATGAAACCATCCATCTCATTACTCTAGGATGAATCGTTCTCGAGATATTTAAGATTTTTGGACTTCGAAAAGCTGGCGACGTTTCAAAATGCATAAAGTTGGCAATGAAAAGAAGACGTATTAAAGCTGCAAATTGGATAAGATTGCAAATAAGTATCGATTTTGTGCAATTAAACTCAATTTAATGTATTTTAGAGTTAGAGTGAGAGTGAAAAAGAGAGAGAGAGAGAGAGAGAGAGAGAGAGAGAGAGAAAGAGAGAGAAAATTTGAATCTGCAGGGAAAGTCATCTGCTGCCCACACTAGATTCTTGATAATGTATCCACACACACAATTCCCCGGCCGACCAAATGGCTACTCATGTCCTTGTTGACGAGTCGGTCGGTCTGGGTCTTCAACACACACAATTCCGTGGTGGCACGTGGGTCCTTCTTGATTTACTGTATACACGACATATGCAGAGTGTTTAAGCCGCTATAGGGCTCCATGGAAACTTAATGAATCTTGATTACCACTCTATTGTACGGATTATCAACTTAAGTTGCGGGATTATCTATTCGCGCTTACTTAGTCCGTAAAGCAAAGTGGCATAACTCAAAACATGGTATACTGAATACACAGGGCCTTGCGGCCCAGGACAATAACATATATTTGCAATCAGTTAATCAAACACATTTATTATTTATTTTATTCAAATTACAGAGCTGGCTGTTTAACTAAAATGGAGACATATGCTAACAACCAGTATTGCACGTGCCCATAAATATACACAAATATATAATGCAAGGCATTTTTAAGGACGTGGCGATATTTAGATAAACAGTGGACTAGTTGTAAAGCTTCTCTACTTGCCTCGAAACCTTGTTTCGGCTACCCCGGGATACTAGACCCTTCTGATCATAGTGGTAGCCATTAGAGCGGGTCGCTTTATCCTTCTAACTCACGCACCCATTTTAATCAGCTTAACTAGCCTCACTTCACTTCACCGTTTACTCTTCTAACCATCTAGCCTTCCAACTAACTAGTCTCACCTTCTAACGCTCTGCTAACTTGATCAATCATTTTTACTCGGTTGCGATCCGAAACTTCATCCTGCCCCACTCCCCTCAGGATTGCAGAATTGTTACTTGGTTCGGTGATTGGTCTATTTAAACGAGCCAGTCAGAGTTGTTAATTTAAAGTAAACATAAATTATAATGAAAACTGAGGGAAATAATAACAAATGGTTATTTAGGTCTCACACATATAAACGGATTTGTTTTCAAAAGTGTTCGATATATGTTCAAGACGCCTTAAAATGTGCCTAATCTGGGATTAAAAAAATTGGAAAAAAACTTATCTTCTCTACACAACAGTATGGGAAATACATAAGAAAGTAAAATAAGAATAATAATACTAAACACCACAATGCGTGAATCAAACAATTGTTCACTATCACATCAGTCCGTTTCTCTTCCAACTTTTATTTATTTCTTACTATCAACGGCACTGATATGAAAGAAAAGGAAGGTATATACATTCTTCAGAATTTCGGAAACTCCTGTCGAGTTACAGTTTTCAACAAAAGACACTCTTGCCTTTTAGAGGTGACTTTTCCCTCGCCAGTCTCAACTATTTTTACATTCCGGCGTTTGTGGCGGGAATAGGTTCGTCACTTTCTTGTTATCGTCTCCCGCGCTGCTTTGAAAGGTTATCAAAAACACAATGCGGAACCGAAAAGAGAGTTCGACACCTCGTTAAAAATTCCATCTTCCCCGAGTTAATCTTTAAGATACTTTTTACTGCAATTTCTTTCTTTTCTCCATCTATATATGTGAAATGATTGCTTTTCATAATGTAGTTTTGAAAATAACGCATTTTCGTTTGCCTACGACAGTGGATTTAAAAAAAAAAAATGTGCCAGAAAGCTTTGTCCACAGTTATAAAATTTTTATTTATAATAACATACCATTAACTTTAGTGAGGCGACCACGTTGTACATAGTTATAATTTTTTTCTTTTTTTGTAAGAATATATTACTTCAGTTTTGTAACCAGGTTGTCTGTCCACAGTTATAAAATTTTTGTTTCTATTTTTCAATATTAACCATTTGCTTACAGATGGGACAGCGTCCATCCCAAACGAAGAACCTCTCAAAAAGACAGGTATTTGACATACCATATCCCAAACAGTTCGATCCCCCTTTGCAGGCATTGGCGTCCATGGACGCTGGCATTGGCGGGACGCCAATGTCTGCGTCCATAGTACTTGACTTTTTCTACAAACTTCAGTTAATTTTATTACTTTCCCTACAATGCATGGTAATGTATAAGAAAAGCATTGGAATCGTGTCGAAAATCGTAACTCGAGTTTTCGCCGGATCTGCACGTTTCGAACACACACACACACACACACACACAAACTATTTTTAGCGTAATGACTGTGTTACCTGTCCGTGTTGTTTGTATGTCTGTCTGTGTGTGCGTGTGTCAGTGTGTGATATGTATCCACTCTATCTCAAAATGTATTCGAGGAAATTTCACAAAATTTGTAGAAAAGTAACTTGTAGATTACCCTGGTGCTGATTAGATTTTTATAGGAATCGAAAAACATAAGGAACAAGACTTTTTTTGCAAACTGGTTCGTGAGCAGAGTCAAAATCTGAAAGAAAAGACTAATATTCTGAAATGTATTGATTAAAGGCTTATTTAATGCATAATTTTTAACAACGAAACGAATAAGACCAACCCCCCCCCCCCCATCACTCTAAGATAAACTGTTCTCGAGATATATCGTTTTTTGGAATTTTGTAAATCTTCTGCCCTATCTGCGCTTTGTTAACTTTCGCGGCACACATTTTTCGCCGAAATTCTTCTCAAACAGTTGCGAAATATTTTCTGAAAAATAAAATGCAATGCTTAGATTATATTAAAACTAAATTTAATACCCTATAAAATATATTTTTTATTTTAATTCAAAATATTTTTGGTGCTGCCATCTGTTGTCGTAATTTAATTCATACCGACTATTTTTATTTTTTAATGAACATTTCTAAATGTCTATTTCTTCTAATACGCTATTAAATACAACAACAGATCATATATAATAATGCCACAATCACGGAAAGGTAATTTCTCATTCTATAAATTTGATCAGGGGATCTGAATGTACATCGCTGAGGACTGCTTTGTCTTCAAGTTCCTTTGTCTTCAAGTCCAAGTTCAATTACGTTTCCGTGGTTGTGGCATTATTATATATGATCTGTTGTTGTATTTAATAGCGTATTAGAAGGAATAGATATTTAAAAATGTTCATTAAAAAATAAAAATAGTCTGTATGAATTAAATTACGACAACAGATGGCAGCACCAAAAACATTTTGAATTAAAATAAAAAATATATTCCATGTTTTATTGGGTATTAAATTTAGTTTTAATATAATCTAAGCATTCCATTTTATTTTTCAGAAAATATTTCGCAACTGTTTGAGCAGAATTTCGGCGAAAAATGTGTGCCGTGAAAGTTAACAAAGCGCGGATAGGGCAGAAGATTTACTGACGCTCACCCTTAAATTGCCAAGTGAAGAAGTAATAAAGTTACAAAATGGATATATTAAATAAGTAACCGTATCATTTTGGGCAACTGACTTGGGCAAACTCAATTTACTGGATTATGAAAGAGAAAAGGAATTTAAGTATGTAGGAGAAATCATGTGCTGACCACATCAGAGTTTTTTTTTTATTGTAATAAAGATTTTTAAACAATTGAAATTAAACTCGACGGAATATGTATGTATTAGTCCAGTGGAGACTCCCACTCCTTACGTTTATTTGTACCACAACTTTTCGCTAACATAAAAGTAACAAGTAACTTGAACAAACCCGGTTCTTCATTACACTTGTCGCCCATTTTATGCAATTTATTTACACTCGAGAACAGCGAAAACTATTCTATGAAAGAGATTATTAATGGTAAAGTTTGAATACAATACTAAATGCTTCCATAAAAAGAAACAGAATTTAATTCGATTTCAAAGTATAACAGCTGTCTGGCCTCTCTCTGCCTGAAAAATTCCGGAACAATTTCCGCGGCATGCTGATAATGAAAGTTCGAGTCAACTCAACATAACGCAGCGACACACGAAGCCATTATTTTCGCTATCAAGTAATGGCTTGAATTCGCAATGATTTCATTTCGAAACCAGTTTAATTGGACGGAGAAAAATCGAGTTTGTTCGAACAGTTTGTTTCAATGATTACAAAATCGATTCTTCACAACAGGGGTATTGCTCTGATTGGGGAATGATGGGTTCTGTTTAAAAAAAAAAAAAAAAAAAAAGCTGGCAGGCGTGCAACAACTTACTTCGCCAAAACTGGAAAACTTTTAAGTACATGGAGTTAAATAAGTTAACTACTAGTTAACGAAGTACAGTTTTGGATGGGATTGTTTAGCAAGTGTTGAAATAAAATAAAATTTTTACTTTCTCATGCTATTGTATAGAATATGTATTTTTTTCCGAATATCTTTTAATGCGTGATAGATTTTAAGGAATAAGTATATTGTAAATCTCCTAAAACACATCGCAAACAGTAAATTAAACAGTAAAATTACAGTAAATCAAATAATAAAATTATAGTTAATCAAACTGCTTCTTGTAAAATAAAAGCTTGCAAAACTTCCTTGAATAAAGTAGGCGTATGTCAGTAAGGTGACGACAATTGTTTCGAGGGCGTTATAAGACCCTTTCTCCAAGTCAAATGAAAAGGTAGAACAGTATGCGGCCTTAGTGAAATAGTATATACTGATTTGTAAAACAGTATGCGCCACTGCCAAAAAATCTTGAGCGCTACCTGTTCATTTGGCCTGAAGAATGGGGATAATAACACGCTCAAAACAGTTGTCCTCACCTTACTAACATATGCCTACTTTATTAAAAGAAGTTCGCAAGCTTTTACTTTGCCCGTTATACCCGTCAGTGTATGTGTGTGCGTGTGGAGAAAGGAGGGAGGGAGTCTCAAAAGAGGTGTGGACAAGATAACTCAAGCATCTACCACTATACAATTATATGTGTAGATACATTATATAAAACGTTACAAAGAGATAGAAAGTTTAATAATTTGCAGGATTAGAGCTCCAAATTATTCGAAATTAAAGATTTTCAGAGCATTATTTCCTATGGAGAAACAATGGTAATTTTCGTTAAAATGGCGGTAATATATTGTTATAGAGTGTCCTCTGGAATAGTGGCTGTATTCTCAGGTACAAGAATAAGTGTGAATTTCTGGGCAACTAATGCTTTATTTAAACAATATACAGCTAATTATGCTCTATACGTTAAAAGATCACAAAACTGTGAGGTACATAAAATAGCTATTAATTGTGCAGAGTCAACTTCGACGATAAGAACTTGCAATTTCGTCCCAGTAGCTCAACGGTAGCGCGTAGACAGGACAGATCGAAGATTCAGGGTTCGATTCCCGGTTGGAACAGCAAAGTTCCTTACAATGTCGCCCGAACAAATCAACCTTGTAGGTTAGTGTAAAGATGTCGGAGGTCTGAAAGTGACCCTAATACGACTAGTACGGATTCAGTGGACTCTGGAAGATTGGAGAGCCGATTTCAAATTAAAAGATTAACAACCACGAAGGAGGCTAATCTAAGGTAAAAATAGCAAGAGGTGATCAGTCAGATTATCAGTTGCCCGCCAATCTGACATTAAAGGATGGAGAATGCAGAGTCCACTTCAAAGATAAGAGCTTGCAATTTCATTCCAGTAGCTCAACGGAAGAGCGTCGGCTGGCCACTTCGGAGATCCAGGGTTCGATTCCCGGTTGGGTCAGAAGGCTGTTTACAAATGCGCCACTCATCCACAATATAGACGATTATATTCTCAAGACACTGACGCCTTCACAATTCCTTTTAACTCGTATCACTCCAACAGTTTCTAACTGAACGATGACCAGCTTATTTTCCCTCTGTGCAAATGTGTACAATAACCGACGTAACTTGAGAAGCGCTTAACCAAACTACAAAAAAACAAGGATTCTTTAGAATTCGCCAAAAGTCACCAAGTTGGTGATGTTTTGCAAAATCTGATCGCGAAAATCAAGTGATCCGGACGTTCAAGTAATAGCAATGGTTTGCTTGTAAATGTGGAATAGGCAATATACCGTGAAGGTATTTTAGGTATTCGTAATAATATAGTCTAGAAAATATAGTCTAGGAAAATGATAGCTTGAACTACGTTATGGATAGGCACGAGAAAATTACATTGAACTTTTCATTGATACTTATAGCTGACTTGCCGTATCATAATTCTCACAAATAGGTTAAGAAATAAGAAGCACAACTTCACAATAATAGTGACAATATGCGACAGGCGATTCAAATAAAAAAAAAAACCTCACATGAAAGAAACAAGATTTTCATTCTTTTAATATTGTCTGGTTTATTTTTTATTTCGCTAATTTATAAAAGATTCCATAATTTTAGAGATAGAGAAACAGTTATATTCTCTGTTATTTAAAAAAAAAATAATTGAGCACATGCCAAAAAGTAATTTTCAAAAAATATATAGACGAAGTTGATTTATAAAAATTACAAAATCAATATATCCTAGAAAAAAAAAAACGGAAATTTGATGAATTCCTTAAAGATTAAGCAATCAAGCTTTCCTTTGTAGTGTTGTTACAAACACAGCAGCTTCTGCTTACATGGATGAACGAAGAGGTTTTATCTTTTGATATCGAACAAATGGATACTAGGTTTTCTTTTTTTCATTTTTTTGTATCCTAAACCGACTCATTTTATATCGATTACATGAGAGAGGGAAAACAGAAAAATCGTTATCTCTGAAGAATTTTGCATATGCTGTTCTAGATTATTTGGAATTTGGAACTGAATGTTCTAATCTAAAGTTTATTTTCTCTGTAATCCTTAGTACATTTATACAACCTGAATTCGAATCAACCCTTTTTTTTTCAATGATATTTTTGAGTCCAATCTATCGACCAGTCCAAATCTAATGAAATTTGATACAATTATTTCAATCGGTAATAATTGTGAGAAGCCTATACTTGTCGAAGGCCCCGACCACATAGCCAACCCTAGGGCTTGGCTGTGTGGTCTGGGCCTTCATATTCTGGGGAACATATTAACTCATTTTTTTATGTTCATAAGCCAATTATACCTACATTGACAAACTATGTAACTTATCGGAAGTTCACAGTTTTTCCTATAACTCTCTGTTGTCAGTGATTTTCGAGGAGCTGGGACAAAGACTAAATACCCCATTTTCAGAATATTTTTTCTATATGATAAAAACTAATTATGTATTGATAATGATAAGAAATAATTATGTAGAACTGTTGCACAAACAGTTATTTTATATATAACTAGCAGATAGATATACACAGCGTTGCTCGTGATTTAAAACACTGCTAATTCTAACCGCATTCATATTGCATTTCAAAATAAAAATCCCATTAAAATATTGAATTTTTCTACAACAAAATACATAGTATAAGAATATTTATTCTTGGCATACAAAATTATCTACGCAGGCAAATGTAAGAATAAAACATCCTGATCCCGTTTGTAAACCAATGTTCAAAAATGTGAAGTTCGGTAAACATACGCCAATATGAAGACGCTTAAATGATAGGAAAAGTTATCATTGTACCATTTTTTACCCCGTCGTAGCAATCGTTTAAATGCATTCAGAAATGTAATACCGTTAAGGTATTAAATTTATTTTTATATCAATTCCTTTATTATCAAAATAGGGTACACTGGATGAAAATCATCTGCTGCATATAAATAAATTTAATTTAATTCAATATAATAAAAGTCAATGTAATATAATAAAAAACAATTTAATATGGATTGAGTTTTATATATTTCCATAACAAAAATGTATTGCGAAATGTATCTTTTGCTTATTTAAAACAACAGTAAGAACAAATGTGAGCATCAATTCTTTAATTCATCTTACTGCAATTTTTCCAAAACATTCCTCGACATATTCGCTCCATTAAAAAAAAAAACTTAATAGAGTAATTAATTCAATTTTTAAAGTTTGTTGATAAAATTTGGAATTTTTAATTAAATTCGATATCAACCGATTGTCACTTGATATAAGATTCCAAAACGCATGCGCAGTTTCGTACATAGAAGTTAATAACATTTTATATAACTTTTATATCATTTTAATAAAAAAAATAGAGCGAATAAAATATTTGAAATTCATAAACGCCTAAAAAATTTTATTTGCATGAAAAAAATTATATTTTATTCATACTTAACAGGCAGAAAAACCTTTAAAATACAATTTCTCACAAATTGTATAAATTGCTGAGATTATATGTTTGCAAAAATGTAAAATACCGATATTGTAAATTATTTTACATATTTCATCTTCTATAGCATACTGAGAAAAACTCAATGTTGTATTTGTAAAATTCGACTATTATTGAAATTTATTTAGTACCAAAATGCGCTGGCTCACTGCAGAAGTTTGACATTTACGTACTTCATTTAAAAGTGTTATACAAATTAAAATTCTGAATTTATTTCAAATAATTTAACAAAATTCACACCTTTTCAAACTGTTAAAAATATTTTATTTACTAAATTTTTTGTATATTTTATTAACAGTTGATTTTATTTAAAGAGTAAATATTCTTAAACTGAATAAATTTTTAAAAAATCCAAAAACATTCACATTTTTTAAAATGTTTTTAATTTAAAAATGTTAAATATCAGTAAATTATTATTTTCTCCAGTAACAAATAAGAAATACATTTTAAAAATGCAAAAATTAATTTAAGGATAAATTTTTTAAATAAAAAAAAAACATTTTAAATTTGGATGCTTGAGTAATTAAAATATGTTTAAAAATATGCAAAAACAATTTTAATTTAAAAATTAAAACAAAAATTATTTTAAATATCAGTAAATAATTTTTGTCCTAATAACAAATAAAAATATATTAAAAATATGTGAATATAAATTAAAAAATGTTTCAGAAGGTTTAAATATAAAAGCATTTTATATTTGGATGCTTAATTAATTTAAGTAATACATTTTAAAAATGCAAAAATTAATTTAAGGATAAATTTTTTAAATAAAAAAAAACATTTTAAATTTGGATGCTTGAGTAATTAAAATATGTTTAAAAATATGCAAAAACAATTTTAATTTAAAAATTAAAACAAAAATTATTTTAAATATCAGTAAATAATTTTTGTCCTAATAACAAATAAAAATATATTAAAAATATGTGAATATAAATTAAAAAATGTTTCAGAAGGTTTAAATATAAAAGCATTTTATATTTGGATGCTTAATTAATTTAAGTATTTTTGAAAAATGTAAAAATCACTTTTAATTTTAAAACATTTTCTTTTCTTTTTAAAATTTTAAATATCAGTAAATGGTTATTTTTCTCTAATAACTGGGGAACTCAGGCCCCTGCTTGCTACGCTTCGCCAATCCCCGTAGCTAGCTTCACCTCCTACTCGCTGGCGCTTGCGGCGCTCCCTTTGCAAGCTATTTCAATCCAAATTAAAATTTAAATCAGAAAATGGTTTATTTCACCATGTTTCCCTGTTATTGTTCTAAAAATGTACCAAATTTCATATTGGTATGCTATAGTTTTTGAGGTACGAGACAGAGAAACTCGATAGACGCACCGATACGGAAAAACATTTTTCACTTCAAAAATGCATAAAAAGTAAAATAATTCATAAACTACATCGAAATTAAAAAAAAGGGTTTGACCTGCAAAAATTCAACTCTGTAGGTACATGCCTGCAAAACTTCGTGGTCTTGCTATTGTTAGTCTGTCCAGGAGGCGAACTCGCAGCTCAAATATTCTGTCTCTGATTTTGACATTAAATATTCCTTAAACTAAAGTTGAAACCGAAAAATTATTTATTTCAGCGTGTTCTCCAATTATTACTCTACAAGTGTGTCAAATTATATATTTTTGTATTTCATAGTTTTTGCGGTACGAAGCAGAGAATCTCGAGGAACGAGAAATTTGTCAAACAGCGGCGGCTACGTATTTTAATATAGAGAGACAAATAAAATATATCAGAATCATTCAAATATTCCAAAGAAGTCTAAATTCATCAGATTAAATATTTTAAATTATTATCCCATAAATAAATGCAGCTTCCATAATACCAAAATTTTCTACAATTCCTCATTTTTTTCTTTTTTAAGTGGAAAAGCACAGAGTAACAATAGCCTAACACCTCACCTCGTCAACACTTTTAAAATGGATTGCCCAAGACGCCCCTGGCTTGTTTTCGAGGCATCGCATAATATCTCCGCGAGTAGTATTCAGAAGTACGCAGGGGAAAAAAAATCTTAATTATGCGGCAGAAAAAGTCGTTGCACTTTAGGAGAAAAATGACATCGCGCAGTTTTGTTCCATAACCGTGACGAGTCCCATGAAAAAGGCGGGGAGTTACCGTAATTAATATTTTCTCCATGGAAGACTTAAATTCTAAGAAATTATTCGCGCACAAAATTTCGGGAGATGATTTCCTAGGTGCCTCCTGGCAGCATGCAAGAAGGCAGAATTTAAGATAAAAATATACTCGGAAAAGTGAAAAGGTTAGAAAGACAAAATATCTGTCTCTTTGGTGGAAAAATAGCAGAAAAAAAAATCTTCTGCAAATGTGCAGAAACTTGAAAACATAAGCTTTCAAATGTCTGTAAGAATTGTCTGTAAGTAAAAAACTCCAGGAATTATTTCTAAAAATTTCGTGGAAACTTCGGAAGACATATTTCACACTGAAGTTAACAAAAGTGGAACGTTTGCAACGATTTTTTTGCTTATTCATAATTTTTGTCTTATTCTTCTATTTTAGGAAACTTGCTCAAACTTTAGTTTAGTGTTTTCTTTTTGTTCCGCATTGTTGTAGCAAGTGACGCGTAGTTTACAATACTCTGTGAATAATAAAAAGGGGCCAGTTTAACCAGCCTAATTGTTAAGCTAAAAGGTAATAATTGTAACCCAGCTAAAGGGCAAAATTAATTTTGATGTTAAATACAAGGCATTAATGTTTGTCTTAAACAGAAAAAGCGATAAGGCGACGATGCAAAAGAACAATAAAAACACTCAAAATGCACTTTCACTCTAGCAAGGTTTCATTCGAACCAACGGAAAAATTCAATATTTCGAAAATTCGAATTAGGGGTGACGATGCGAAGGAATGCTTAAAATATGCACACCACTTTGTCTCTCAGAATTAATAAAAGCTCAATTTGATATATTTTATCTGACAATTGGAAAATGTAAACAATAAAATCATTTGGTAAAGCTGAATTGGACAGCCATGCCATCTGTCACTATACCTAGACTTATCTGCCTTTCGTTTGATGAACGTGTTTATGTGGCATTATACCTGGAATAGTTGCTATACTAATCATATGAGTTAGAGTTAATTGTGTGGATCATGCCTTCTGTCGTTTTATCTGTTGTAGTATACTCTGCAAAATGCTTGGCAAACGTAAATAGATAAAGACCTTTAGTTAACATGCTGAACATACTATATTACCTACAATATAACGAATACACAGAGTTTTCCCAGTAAGTCCTTATGTAAGGTAGACACAGTGTAAGATTCCATTTCAAAATTTCGAAGATAAATCGAGACAGCTAGATGGTGGAGTCTTGGTGCTTGAAGAAAGCACCCACCAGGAATCCAACCGTTCTGGATATTTCGTGTGCCACATTATAACTGTCCTCACAGAACTTATATCTATCCATAAACACTCCATGGTGCTGTTCTAAAGCTGCCAGCGCATAGAATTAGCGTGATTTCGAGGGGGGGGGGGGCAGAACGCCCGATACTTATATCAAAACTAGATAGGACATATGAAGTCCCCTTCTCATTTGAAGACATAGACATATATAGTTTACATCTATGTCAGAAGATATGGGGGGGAGGGGGGGGTCTGAATTTGTTCCTATAAATTCTTGCCCGCCACGAAGTGAGAGTCAAAAAACCACACCACTCGGCTCACCCTAGGGTACGAGCAGCAGTTTGAGTGGCCGGATGAAGTTAGCCGGATGATACATCTACAATATCATCTTCCATGCATAGGGATCGGCATCTCTCTAGACAGATGAAAGAAAAACGACCAGAGCACAGCAGTGCCTCTTCCAATCGAGCTTCTGGCAGAATGTCCTACAAGAAGTCAAGGCACTCATATATAGCTTTCCAAAAGGTCCATGAATTTTCGCTTTCTTGGTAAGAGACCATACGTACTTGTTTGACACGCTCACGAAATGAGCGTGTCAAATAAGTACGTAGGGTACGTACTCTCAAGTACGTAGCAAGTACGTTAAATAAGTACGTAGGGTCTCTTACCAAGAAAACGAACATTCATGGACCTTTTGGAAAGTTATATATGAATGCCTTGACTTCTTGTGGGACATTCTGCCAGAAGCTCGATTGGAAGAGCCACTGCTGTGCTCTGGTCGTTTTTCTTTCATCTGTCTAGAGAGATGCCGATCCCAATGCATGGAAGATGATACTGTATATGTATTTGGCCGTGTTAAATGGCTCTCCTCTTATTTCGAAGCAATCTAAAATATTTCAATAAATTTACTTCGTTTATTTTTAATCAACGCTCCTGATTCTCATCCAACAACCATGACACCGATATGGATCAAACTTGCACGCTCCTTTTCTTTTCATGTTTTCATGCAATTTGGAAACGTCTCTTATAGCGGGGATGAGAGACGTACATCTTGCTATGCTTAATAAATGAAGAAATCTGTTTGTGTTTCTCTGTGTGTGTGTGTGTGTAGTCTGTAGCGCGAAATCTGAACGTCGCACGACCGTGGAATTTGGCACACAGGTATTTCAGGACCCGAATAGATGCACCTCGGCGAGTTTTTTTTTTTTTTTTTTTTAATTTCGAATTAGTTCTTTAATTATTTTATGTTTTAGTTCGAAGTACAACGATTTTGTCCGATATTCGCACAAATCGATTCATTAGCGACCTAAAATATAATCCATCTTGACACCATCGGAAGGATAGAAAAATTATCTTTTAAACAAACTGTGAATGGAATCCATACGATGTTTAGTGAATTTTTAAAAATGATATGCTTTTCGGACGTTTTAAACCTCGTCGAGTTTTATATTACGATATACAGAAATTGACTTGCCATCCATCGTTCAATTTTTTTTTTCAGGATTTATCTTATATATCACAGCTCAATCCGTAAAAAAAAAAAAATAAACCCCTCCATTGATTCATCATTTTTAACACTTTACAACAAAGTTGAAAAGTGTTTATGACTTTGTTCATTCTGTCTGTCTGTCTGTCTGTCTGTCTGTCTGTCCGTTAGCACGATAACTGCCGTAAAAATGACTTAATCAAAATGAAATTTTAGTATGTTGTTCAGACGGTCTGTAGGACCTATGGGAATATAAATGAATAATATCACACAATTAGTTTTGGATTGAACCCGGGTTGAAAAAATGAAATACATTGAGCCCTATGGGACTTATTTTTCTAACATTTTTTAAGCGGATTTAAAATTCACAAATTGCTTCGAAAATTTTAGGTAATAGTCAAATTATTCCATAAAATATATAAAAAAAAATTCAGCTAAATATATTCAGTAGTTTTTTAAATAAAAATTAAAATAATAATTACACATCTTATATAAAACGATCACGTGACCATGATATGAAATGATCACATGACCCACTTCAAAATGATATATGGCATCCATCTTGTTTCAAATTCGTGATTTTTTAAAGTTCTTTTTAATTCATATTGAGTGTTGTATCCATCCTAAAACTACTTTATTTCTGCTTAAATTCTGTGCATCTACATAGTAAAACAACACAATGACAATATATTTGAGTTTAAATTCTCATTCAAATTTGATTATTTCTATAACTAAGCCTATTTTTCACCTATGTAAAATGTAAACAGCAAAATATGTAGAATGAGTTGTATTAGAATTACTGTATTTCTTTAACACAAAATAATTCAGTCCATGGAGTCTGCATGGCTGATATGAATGAAATATTAATTGATTTTATAAACAGAAGGACGATTTTTTTCGATGAAGTTTTAAGCATAAAGTTTATGAATTGTAGCTCCATGGTCTTAATTTTTAAATAAAATAAATTATTACAGTATTGTGATGAATGAAATGGAGAAAGTTATGAATGAAATCCTGCTTTTGTAGAGAGATCCAGGCGTGTTATTTTTTCTATGACGTCATTTGAATTAATTTCAGTTGTTTTCGATGAAGTTTTTAAATAAAATAAATTATTATAGTATTGTGATGAATGAAATGGAGAAAGTTATGAATGAAATCCTGCTTTTATAGAGAGATCCAGGCGTGTTATTTTTTCTATGACGTCATTTGAATTAATTTCAGTTGTTTTCGATGAAGGTTTCAAATATAATAAATTATCGTAGTATTATGATAGATTTAAAAATATTACCGTGGAATGTATTGCATGTTAGAGATATTTAAACCACGCAATTTATATTTCAATGCCGTCATTTGAATGAAGTTCATTTTTTTCGATGAAGGTTTAAGTTTTCAAATATAATAAATCAATGTATTATTGTGATAAGTTTTAAAATATTACCGCGGAATATATTGCATTTTCGACTTTTTTAAATAAAATTGCATTGAAGTTGGAAAGTGTTTCATAATCAATGCTTTAAGCATGATTGATCTTTCTTGTTTTTTTTATCCGAGGCATTTTTTTGATTTTTTGAGCAAATCACACAGGCTCTCGGACCCCTCGGAGGTCGAAACGGAGAAAAACACTCATTTGTCGTATGGGGAGTGGATATTTTAGGATGGACAAAGAGAGAAGGGTGAATGGGAAAAAAATCAACTTATGGTCTGTACAGGGATGGTCAGATTTCGCGTTTACATGGGTGAGCGGTGTGTTGAATTGTGAGCGGTTATACGGTCAATTGTCATTCTCATATTTTTTTGTTTTTGCGGAAAGCGCTTGCCTTTTGATTCTTGTAATTTTCGCATTGAAGCCACTTTAAATTGTGTTCAAATGTATTATTACTTTCCTTATATACATAATGCATAAGGAAAGTATTGTGACGGGGTCGAAAATTCGAATTCGAGTTTTCGACGGGAGAGCACGTTTCAAACATCCCTGATCACGAATCAAACATATTTGAAGTTATGTCTGTGTGTGTATGAAAGTATGTGTGTGTGTGTCAGTGAGTCTGTGAAGACGATATCTCACGAACGAATGGAGCGATTCGAATGAAATTTGGTACAAAAAATCACAATTCGTGAATACTGGAAGCCTATTGTTTTAAAACACAATCGAATGATCAGAACCCACCTAAATTTCTGAGTGAAATTTTGAAAAAATCATCAAAAAATCAAAACCTTTAATAAAGTTACGCAAATAGACATTTCCTATGTAATGTTTCCTTAGAAAACGATTGTGACATAAACTTTAGAACGCTAGCATGAACCGTTCTCGAGTGATTGCACATTTTTCAAATAAATTTATCAAAAAATCCCATAAATTAAAAAAAAAATATTAATTATTAAGAAACATACTCACTTTTTATAGGTAATATCATACGATAAATTGGGTGACATGATTCTCGTGGATCTAACTCGTTCCATTCACGAGAAAAGATACTTTGAGTAATACTTTTGTATTTGAACGCCAATAGTCATTTATCCGCTGTAAGAACAACTTATTTCTCTGTCCATAACGCTTGGCGAGATTTTGGCGACAAATTTAGCGGAATGTCGCCACCTTGGCGACATTTTTAAATGTTGCCAAATTCACGAAAATCTCGCCAAATGGATAAAAATGACGCTAAATCAATGAAAATGACGACTAATTGAAGAAAATTCAATATCTTGGAAAGAATATGAGTATCTACTATAAGAATAACATTTTTTTAAACTGTAAAAATAGTAAATTTATTGCATTATATAAGGAAAGTCATGTGCTGCCCATATCAGATTTTTTAATTATGTATGCGCTTTTTTGATTTACTAAATGTAGTGGATGCCGGAAGTGGATTTAGAACCCGGGCAACGTCGGGTATTTCGTTCCAGTCATACATATCGACACAAACCTCCATAGTACGGTCAACTTTGACCTTTATGTGTTTTATAAAAATATCCGTCTTCTTTCATGGTAAATTAGATAGCGGAATATATATACCCAATCACAATACCATTTCTTCTTGCATGATCTAATATTATAAGATAAAGTAACGAATTTTCTGAGGAAATATAAATCGGAAAAAAAAGCCCCGCAAAGATTTTAATTACAAACACGCTGCTTCAGCGGTGCCGAATTTCCGGATATATATTCGTCCTACATAATTAGTAAGAAAGGCTGCGTTTTGGCAAAGAGAATATTCTGGAATAAAAATTGCTAATGACTGCGTTGACATTTTCAGCCTATTCGTTTCGAACAGTTCCCATTTCTGCGAAAAGTACGGAACCGGTTTTTCTTTTTTTTTCTCTCTCTCTCTCTCCCCGTTTGTCGCACATCTTTGATTATTTTGCATCATTATTAGAGTTGAGTGCGATAATTAATGTCTGGAGGGGGTGGGAGAGAGACTGCCATTAATTGCCGTTTGGCGGCGGGATGTATTTACGTGTTTATTTTATGTATTTATTTTCTTCCGCCTGGGTGCAGTTTCGGAAGAGACATGCGTCTTTTCCGCCGCATTTATATACGCGGCATTTGTTTGCTTTTTTTTTAATTAGCGGGGCAGATGACAGGTTTGCTGTGCACGCGGTATTGAAAGTTCTGAAAAGGAAGAATTGAATAATGCGTCGTTCTCACGTCCAATGCAATTCATTAGTCGAGCGCAGAAATTTATCTGGAGCGTGTTTGATTTATTTGAGGGCGGAAGTTTGCGATTTGATTACAAATCTTATAAATTTTTGCTTTGGGTAAAAATTATAGAATGCACCAATAGAGCGTATATCGAGTTTAACGGCGTCACATTTGAATTGTAGAGATAATAATATATATTGTTGCGAACTTGTAAAACGCTTCGGAGTCTCCCCCCCCCCCCCCCTTCTCCTTATTTTTGTCTCTTTTGAAGACCAGACGGAGAAACCACCCGTAAAGACCTTCCCATGAAGTGAATGTAGGGCTGCCGGAATTCTAAAGCTCGAAAAAATATTTCCAGATTTGACTATTTATCGCCAATTTGGCAATATTTGGCGCCTTTTCGAAGATTCGAAAAAGACCGCAAAATAACCTATATTCTATCAGATATAGAGAATTCCAGAAGATTTTATTAAGGGACTATAAACGGAGTCATCACATCGTTGGAGAGCAGTTGATGTGATACCAGATACATTGAACTGTGATTTTTATCAATGTTTTGAGAATAAATAGTAGCTGCTGTTTTGTGAAACGACTTTCGTCAATGTTTTGAGTATAGTATTTTAATTTGTGAAATTAGTGGAGCATTGAAATCCTGCTTTACTATATATTGTTCCTGTTTGAGCTGTGTTCAATAAAAGTGTTAGTTATTCAGAAATATGGACTCATGTTACTTTCCCTGCAATACATGGTAATGTATAGGGAAGTATTGGAATCATGCCGAAAATCGTAACTCGAGTTTTCGATGAATCCACACGTTTTGGGACCTCTAGAACACGAAAACACTATTTTTAGCGTGACGTCTGTGTGTGTGTGGGGGGGGGGGGGGGTCTGTCTGTGCAATGCATGTATCCACTCTAACTCAAAACTAATGGACTCAATTTCATAAAATTTGGTAGGTAAGTCATTTAGTCACTTGTCTGTGACCTTGGTGCAGATTAGTTTTTGGTACGATTTAGAAAAAAAAATAACACTTTTTTTTCTTTTGCGAAATGGCCCGCAAAAATCGTCAAAATCTAAAATATAAAACTATATGCTCAAATATATCAATTAAGTGCTTGTTTTATACGCAAATTTTAATGATAAATATAATAAAATCAACCCCATTGCACCAAGACTAACCGTTCTCGAGATATATTTGTTTTTTCGAAGTTTCGCTACCCCGCCCTGGAAAATACGTCAAGTTACCCAATGAGAACGAAAATTGAATTCAAAGTGCACATTCAGTGTCATTTTAAATAATTATGGGTGTTATTTTGTGCAATTAAACTCAATATAATGAATTATCGAAGAAATTGAATATGAGTCTGCAGGGAAAATCATGTGCTGCCCACATCAGGTTTTTGTATCCTGAGTGCACACCCACGATTCCAGAGGATAGGTCGTAACAGTATAATTCAATTCTTTCTATATTTCCTTGTTTTCTCAGCAGTGTTTTCAGGGTGTTTATATTCTTTTGCAAGAACACCTTTTCACGGAGATTTTAAAAGGTTTTCCAGGAAGGCACCAGCATTTTTCTAGGAGTTTTTCTAAACACTGAAATCAAATATAAATTCAAGATTCTATAGAAGTTTCTTCTTGAGCGAGCCAGGTATCTTGGTTTTATATTAGCTACACTACTCCAGCTATACAATGAATTTCCTTGAATTATTACATTACAACACACACGCAATCAAAATAGAAAAAGTTTACCAATCCCCATTTCGTAATTTGTTAAATATCAGTGATGTATAGAAATTTACGGTGGTTACACCATTAAAAATTTAATTATTTTGTATACTGAAAACATTAAACAATTTTTTTTCCTTCCAAGCGTCTAAAAGATCGTTATAATTAGTGATTTTTATGACAAAATGCTTGAATTAGCGATTTTCAAAAAGATAGCTAACATTCTTTATTTTTGCAAAAGGGTCAAATGTCGCAATTTTTAAAAGGAAGCAAATGAGAAGTGATTTTTAAAAATAAAAAAGTTACAATTTTCGCTTGTCTACGAAAAATTGCTTAAATTTTCGATTTTTACAAAAATTTGTTAAAACTCGCGATTTTTACAAAAGAAGGTTGAATTTCATGATTTATTACAACAGATGTTAAAATTCGCCATTTTAACGAAAGCACGTTAATTCACGAATCTTTCGAGAAAGCGTTTTCTGATTTTTAAGAGAAAAAAAATTGCGATTTTTAAGAAAATCCAAAATTCTCGATGTTACAAGAGAACAAAATAAATTATTCAAATTTTGAATTTCATTCCCAAAGAACGCTAAAATTTGCAATTTTTTACAAAAGAAAGCTACAATTTTCGATTTTTACGAAAGAGTGCTAAAACTCCCGACTTTTTTGTGCAAAAATTGCTACAACGATTTTTATGAAAGAATGCTAAAATTACCGATTCTTACATAGTTTTTTAAAATAAAATATTACGATGTAAAATTTTTAGCGATTTTCCAGGAGTAATTTCCAATTTTCAGGAGTCTAAGGCTATAAACGAATATAAAAAGGAGTTTTTAAGGGCCGATGTCCTACATACTATGTTCCTTTCCATAGATTTCACACTTCTAATTTGTGTGTGTGTGTTTATCTTATTTGTGTGTGTATATCTGTAAAAATGATATATATTGTGTGTATAATTGACAGAGTTCGTACTTCTGGAAATCCTTAGAAACTCTTGAATTTAAGGTGTTCACACACACACAAATTAGAAGTGTGAAATCTATGGAAAGGGACACAGTATGTAGGACATCGAATATAGAATAGAACACAGTAAACTAACGCGGAGAAATGTTTTCCCATTGAACACATAGCAGGACTTTAAAATTCATGTTAAACATAGTTTCACAATGCAACAGCAGGGCATGAAATATTTAGTAATTTGTTATACTAATGTAATGGATCTAAATACACTCTGTTGCAAACAAATATACGCTTCCATAAAAATTTGAACTACAAACGCGAAACTCAATGTCATTTTAAGAATTATGCAAATGGTGAAACTGTCAGAGCCAATAATGTTACAGGAATCATGCAACGCGCATAAGAACGACGCATCGTGCAGCATTTAAAACGACTGGTGTTGTCTCTAACGGGCAATTAGAACTGGATTTTCTGTTTTGTTACTGCAAGTTGTGGCAAAAACGCTTTTGTGACGTACTCGACGGCCCTACGAACAATTGTCGGATTTAGACAGAGATCGCATCATAGGAATAAGGGAAGTTAGTTAGTCCAACAGACGTACCAATCGTCATTTTGATAAAAGCGATATAGTAGTTGTTCCGAGCTAGTAACACACAGTGTTTCTTTCAAGACTTTTTGGCTGGGGGGGGAGGGGCATGTTTTCTATTTGTCTTATACAAATATATCTAAATGCTGTGTCACATAAATAGAAACTTAGGTTAACATAAAATGACTCTGGGGGGGGGGGGGCGATACCCCCCAGGAGGTATGCCTGAAAGAAACACTGGTAACACAGGATCAGAGAAGACAATGTAACCGTCGCAGAGGCTCAGGACGCCCCAGACAGACACTGCTCGAGACAGGTTCAAGCAGTTAGGTTAGGAGCCACGTCCACACCAATGGCGTCGCTATCAGCCATTCACCATCCTCCATGCATCCTATATCAAGGAATACTAATTGGAGACGACTGGCAGAAGGTGGGATTAGGTGTAGACGTTCATTAAGGCACCTATTGCTGACCCCTCAACATTGGCAGAACCGTCTGGATTGGTGCCAAGCTCAGTCAGCCTGGAGACTGTCCTGTTGCAGGCATGTTGTCTTTAGAGACAAATCCCGCTTCTCTCTCGGTGCTGATGACCACCGCATACGTGTATGGAGAAGAATTAGCCAACGTTTTGATCTTGCCTTAGTTGCCGAGCGGCACACGGCCATTACACGTGGTGTAACAGCCTGGAGAGCCATCTCGTGGGACAGTCGATCTACTCTAGTTGTGCCACAAGCCAATTTGAAGGCTCGTTTGTATGTTCACTATATTCTTCAGAAATTTTTTTTTGCCTATGCTGTCAAGCCGCCCAGATTCCATTTACCAACCAGACAACGCTCGACCACACACTACACGCCGTTCTCAATAATGTCTTCGATGATTTAATACTTTACCATAGCCATTCAGGTCCCCAGACCTATTACCAATGAGACACGTCTGGGACAGTCTTCTCAAAATACCAGTAGTGAATTAGCCGATCAGTTGCAACATTTATGGCAGAATCTTCTGTAGAGAAACATAAGCAACTTAACTGACTCTACCTCACCGAATACCGTCTTGTATAGCTAGCTGCCAGGGGTGAATTTACTATTTACTAAAACGTCATCTTATTACCCCCATTTCTTAATAAAACTTTTTTTTTTGCTATAATCATTTGTATATCTCCTCAAATGATATATGCATGCCGAATTTTGCGGCTGTAGCTCAATTTCTTATGGGTTCATATATATATATTGCAACAGAGAGTGTATATAGGGGTCAGAAGAAGGCACACAGTTATATTCCGTACAAAAAGCAATACCAGTTAGTTACAGTTTATATGTTTATCAAGAGACTAATGAAAACGATTTTTTCAAATGTATTTTATAATTCAATTTTTATACATTTATTCAATGTGCAGCATAATAACAGAGTTACGCTTCAACTGCCAAAATCGTCAAAATAATGTCACCATTGATTCATTTTTAGATTAAAAAGTCTGAAAACGTTGAAGATAATGCAACATACAGTGTTCAAAGACGAAATACTCTTTGACATACTACCATCATTTCCCTGTTCACAAAACTATATAATATACGGTATTCAATTTGAAACGCTTCAAAACAAGCAATTTCAAGCGGTTCTTGATATTCATAACTATTAAGTGTGCATGCATGTGCCACATTGAGTGACTATTAGTCATTTCACCTAAAAATGGCTAGTTCACACATACAATTAACATTTATCAGGATGAACTGGTATAGGCGAGAAACCACCGGGTGGGAAAGCCCAGTGGTTAGCGCGCGGGGATTGGACTCGGACGACCCGAATTCGATAACCAGTTCTGTCCAAACTGTTCACGCGGAGTACGGGCATGTTAAATACGTCGGTCCGTCAGGCCTTCAGAAAAATTGATGGTAAGGGAAGGAGGATACGGTCCCTGGTGGATACCGCCCCCCCCCCCCTGCCCTCCTGCGATCCTGTCTAAATAGGGTGGCACTTCCCTGCCGTCCCAAACAGGTATCTTACACTTTCGGGTAGGTCGGACGGTTTGGGTTGAAGAAGCTAGAAACCGGTGCACCAATACTGGTGGCTGCTCTGGAGACAAGATTCAGATGCGTCAGCTTTTCATACAAAATTACAGCAACCAAAATACAAGTAAAAGTGATCAAACTAAAGCAGTGTATGAATCTGTAATATGTATGCCATTTGAAAGCAATAATCAACAGTTTGAAATAAAGAAGATAAATGGCTTTTAATTTAGAAGACATCCGCAAAGAAAGAGCTCTATTGAGTGTTTGAGTTTGGAGAACAATAAACTCAAAGAAAAAATAGCAATGGGTGTTAATAAAAGCAACAGAAACTTCTATGACAAGCTATTTATTTGAAATCACGTTGGGGTGTGACTTATCAAGTTTTTCCCCTTTTCAAGAATGCATTTTTTTTTCTTTTCCCCACGTCTGTTTTGTGTTCGCAGCTAATTATAGAGTATTGCGATTATCACTGAGATTACGTGATGATAATTAGCGCCTACAAGTTGTGTGAGAGGGATTCGCTAATTAAGTTAGGGCGGAGATATTTTTTTGTTTATTTGTTCGTTTGTCTGGAGAGAATTAACTGCTCAGAATATTATTTTTTTAGAACGGATCGTGTTTTCTAAATACTATATAGCGTGCAAAACTGAATATATATATATTTTTTTTAAATTTATTTGACTGGAGTACACGGCTATCTAAAAATCTCGCACATTCAATTTTAAAATCCTATAATGTACAGAGAAATTGAAATAGTGAAATTTTTTCAGCTAAGGGGCGCTCATACACTCTCAGAAATATATAAAAAATATCGTCTGCTGTTTTTAAAACGTCAGGCGATCATGACCCACTCTTTTTTATTATCAATCTAGGAACCGGGCGATTTCTTAGAATAAAATATTCCTTGTTTTGCAGCAATGAGTTAGAAATAGACATGCTCTCATAGACATACTCTAAAGACTAAATCTCCTAACAATTACGAGGTTAGTTGTGGACAAGTCGAGAACAGGCAGAACTTCAACTCTATTATTACGATGTACAGGGTGACCAGAAATAAGCGCCCAATAAGGAACTGTAATATCTCGAAAACCACTGTACATAAATCGTTCAAACTTTGGGAATAAACAATACTGACAACCAAATTTGCTGTGTGCATGCTGTAATGTTTTGTTTCTGTCTTTGCAGATTCTGCTAAAATATATATCTTTTATCTGTAATTGGAAAAAAACATATTTATTCACCCGTTTTTTTGTCGTTTCATTTTACTTTTGGGGCGCTTTTTTCTGGCCACCCTGTATCTATCCTCTTGAATTCGTGTGTGTACTCTCAGGATACAAAAATGCGTCTAAATTTCTGAATAACTAACATTTATCTTACAAGATCACTCAACAAATGTCAGGTACAATAAAATAGCCATTAAATGCTCAGCCAATTCACAAAACAGTCGATACTATTATCAAAATACTGACGTATTTCATAATTCAATTTAGCTCGTATCACGTCAACTATTGAGCGGTGTCTCCCTTATATATTCTCTTAAGGAATTTCTAGAAAGGTGTCGTATCTCCAAGAATATTTGAAATTTCGAGAAAATTCTAGTATATTCGAAAAGTCGTCAAGTTGGCGATAAATCGCCAAATCTGGCACGTCTGTACCGAAAAGTACAGCAACCCTACTTTTACATAATCGGAATGGCTGCTTGTGAACGTCGATTTTCCTTGGAGATAGGCAAACAGGGTGAAATATTTTATATATTCGTAACAGTATAAACTGTCTGAAATACAGACTGCGTGGCTGAAACGGCTCAATGATATTATCAATAGAGAAATTTGGCTTTAAAATAAAAAGTCTTTCACTCTGGGAAAACTCCATGTTCTTTGATGGATTAAAAAAGAGTTCAGCAGACGATTTTTATGATATACTTTTAAGGCCACCTAATTGAAGGTCTAAAGAATTTTAACAGACACACCAGAAGGCCCGGGTGACTTAGAAGGCTGAATCTTTGCATATAGTATCGACCACGAGAGAGACTCGAACGGAGCTGGAATTTCTATTCCCCCGTGGAACGGAGAAACTTTTATTTATTTATTTACTTATTTTTGCAAATATTTCCGCACCTTCCAGATACACTTCTTTCCTGATGACCCAGAAGGCTGAAACTTTGCATATTTATAGCATTGGCCACGAAACAGAACCTAACTAAGCCAATTTTTGAGTAAGATAATTATTTTCGACGCTGAACGCTATACATTGCTAAACAAAACAGAACTCATTAAAATAAAGTTACAACTCAATTGTAAGAGTGTTAGTTTCCCTGTCTTTGACAGGCTTACATACTAGTATAATAAATATAATCTCATCTGAGATTGAAATCCACTCCAAAAACAGTGCCTGCTTTCAGAATGCAACCTCGCATACATCAATCCGATAATGCACCTAATCTGCCAGCCTGCGGCCATAACTGTTCGGCCTTCGTGCTCGGGATTAATCTAAACGCTCTACCAAACGGTCTTCATTAATCAAGTGGGAGTTTCCTAACTCCCCTGTCGAATTTTCATTCGAGAGGCAAGGGTTAATGGGCATAGTTAGATGTCTAAAGCGCTTCAAAACATTGATTGCAGCTCCTTCTCGGTTGCTCCACAGATGTTGCTGCTCTCTGCTGGGACGAAAACAATCGTGACGTCACGAATTTGGATCAGAGAGGATGCGGGAGTTGTGTTTTTGATTCATTAATCACAGAATTTACATAAATAATTCAGAAAATATTTCGGGAGAAGCAATGCAATTCGATGAACATTATAAATCCGTATTTGTTAAAAGGGCATCAGTCAAACATTCCATTCGAGTTCTATTTAAGGGTAGAGAGGGTGGCTTCGGGTCAGAGTGTTTGTTCTATACCCCCCTCCTCCCCCGGAGGAAAGATTTAAAGAGCCAAGTGATGGTTAAGTCCATACAATGAATTGGCCGTGGAATTGTGACAATAGTATGACATTTGTTCATAAATAATGGTCGTTGCAGGAATAAATTCAATCTAAGGCATTTTATGCCGACTGTGTGGTGTTACTGAACTTGTCGGTCTCAATAGAGATTCGCCAAAATTATAGTACAAGCAAATTTTCTCGCCACCATTGCAGGTATCGGCTATTTCACACTGAAGAGAGCAAAACTGGTCTATGGATCCTAAATCTGAGAAAGATCCCTATAGGTGGGTTTTGTGAGTATATAGTTAATACTTGGCTGCCGAATTGCAACGCCTTGGAGGCCACGAAAACACAGCGTTCTTTAAAGCATCCTAATAACTTTGTAAGGATAGGTCCATGAGTGTACACGTTAGGTCAATCTATAGTAGAAGGACCATGCATGCTCGAATAAAAGCGATTGCAGCGCACACTAGCGGAGAATTTAAAATGTAAGGATAATGAACTTTAAATATGCTCTACACTAGATTTCTGTTAATGTTGTTTATTGTATCATTCCTGATTAGGGCAATCATTCGACAATAGCTCTATTGCGTGATATAAATGCTTTTGACTCCTGCGAATTAAAGAACGCTCTACAGCTTTGTAATGGGATTATTTTCATCTATCTGAATTTATTGCCGAGTTCGTCATTCTAACTTTTAAAATTATATGCCTGGGGGAGTTAAAATCCCTCTTTTTTCAATTGGGCACCATAGATAGGTTTCATACCATAGATTCTTTATATGAAGGCCACACTGAAATTTTTGAGACAGGGGCAGACAATATACGCTAGAAAAAAAAATTATTGGTCAGATATTTAAATTTGAGCTCTTTTACGTCCGCAGACGATCATTTGTGGCAACAATTACAATTTTCTATGATTTTAAAGTGGGGCTAAATCAAAAATAATGCCTTCAACGTCAACAATTAACATATGGAAATGATGCTCCATCTTGTGCCACTGTATTCACATAGTTTACATATTTTAGAAGATGTCAAAATTCTCTCCTGGATGAAGAACATACAGGAAGACATTTGTCAGCTGTAGTCCCAGAAAATGTGTCGGGCGTTCGAAAAATGTTAAACGATGATAATCGCTGTACCTATCAAATGATACAGAAGGAATTTAACATTGGATCCGCAGCTATATATAAAATTATTCATGAAGAACTGCATATGAAAAAATTAGTTTGTCGTTGGGTCCCCTATAATTTAACAAAACACCAAAAAGCGGAGCGTGTCAGAATCAGTAAAGAAACCCTAAAATTACTTAATGATGGTGGACATCGCATTATTTCTAAAATCATAACTGGTGATAAAACGTACATACTGTTTTTTAACGTTCCAACATCTCAGGAAAGTAAAGTATGAATTTTTGAAGATGACCCTAAACCAACAATGGTGAAAAGACAACGAGCAACGAAAAAAGTAATGTATGTCGTATTCTTCAGAAGTACAGGTCTGGTCAAAGCCATAAAGCTAGAGGGACAGAAGACAGTTACAGCCAACTGGTACACCACTAAGTGTCTTCCAGAAATTCTTCAGGAAGTGAATGTTAGGGGATTCATGCTTCACCATGAGAATGAATCTTCTGATTCAGCAAGAATGACAGTCGAATTTCTTGAACAACAACAAAAAAAAACATCCAAGTGATAGAACATCCATCCTATTCTCCTGATTTTGCTATGTGTGACTTTTAGCTATTTTTTAATCTAAAAAAATTTACGTGGGCGTCGTTTTCATTCCGAAGATGAGATTGATGAAGCTGTAAAAGCATAATTTTCACCAATTCCAAGAACTGGATGGCTTGAAGCATTTAATCTTCGGAAAATTCGCCTACAAAACAAAAGTGCATTGATGTTGGAGGGGAGTACTTTGAACACTCCTAAAAGTTGGCAACTTTAACTTGTACCACGTAGCCGAACTCAAAAATTTCAGTGTGATCCTAGTATCATATATATACTTAATGTGTACACTCATGGTCATATCTATTTAAAGATATTTGGAGTGCTTAAGGACTTTACCAGGATTTCTATAAAGGTAGGTAACCGAAGCAAACTGGAGTGGCTAGAAACTGTTGTCGAAAAATTCACATTCTGCAGAGATGATGTACTTCGTGCGTCTGCGCATGCCCGGTACATGAGTCATTCTTTTTCAGAAGAATGGTATAAGCGATTTCTAAACGAATCCTTTTTTCGTCACTTAACTACATCTGAATCCCATCTGGAAACTCCTGACGGGCGTAATTACATGCAAATGCGGAGCTGATTGATAATTAACACTCACGGGAAGAAGCAGATTGCACACCTCCATCGCACAATATTGGATTTTCGTGTTAATGAAGAATTAATTTGCAATTTATGGATGGATCTAATATTTTCCCTCCTGGAGTCATTATTACTTGGGGTTTATTTTCATTTCTTTACCATTTCGAAGGGACATGTGCAGAAGACGAATGCCACTTAAGTTCGATAGCGAGTAATGTATGCAAATGCAGACAGTTATACTTAAAGTTTAGGTACTCTTCATTCTTTTAATAATGTTTATAGCCAATGGGGAATAGTTTAGTATTAAATAATATAAAAATTATATATATATATATGTGTGTGTGTGTGTGTGTGTGTGTGTGTGTGTGTGAGTGTGTGTGTGTGTGTGTTTCTGTGTGTGTGTCATGGTAGTAGAATTGATACAGTAAAGAGACTCCTTAATCATATAAAAATCTATTTTACAGTCTTAGAGTACAACTTTTTATTTTGGTCGAGCTTCTGAATGAAATCTCAGTGCAGTGTGTGGTGGTTACACACAAGTTAGGAAAGTGGAATATAGTGACGGCATGGAAATCATGCCGTCCTCGCGGTTTCTATATTTCGAAAATGTGATGCGGATGCAGTTTCAGATAAGAAAGTTTATCTTAGGAATATCTTTTAGGCGTCTAGTTATGCCTATAAGCTATTCAAATCTGAGAGAGAAGAGGAATTTGAATGAGAAAGTTTACGTGGTGGTTAGGATTAGTGGCCAAATATGCTCTTGTAGAGGAAAAGGTGAAGTACGTGCATTCTCTGGTAATATTAATAGCGTGGGATCGAATTTCATGTGGTTACAATAAGCGCTTGACATGAATTAGGAATTTGGAATAAGAATTATGAAAGAAAAGGGTATGTTAATTGGGAAAGCTTAAAATTTCTGTATTTTATATATACATATATATATATATAATAGTTTGAAAATCCAATGATAGAATAGAGAGAAGTTGCAACTCGAAAATCTTAACTTTAAAAAATGCCTACATAATAAAAAGAAGTATTAAATAGAGAATCATCAATCAAATGGGAATATATATATATATATATATATATATATATATATATATATATATATATAACTCTATCATTATAAGTATATCTAAACATTTTTCAAATACAATACTATGGAAACTTTCTGTCACCAATATGACATTGAATCAAACCTTTACTGTGTTCGTTTGGCACTACATACCAAATTGGAAGCTATTAAGATGAAAGAAACCGTCGATCACACACACTACCGGTTTCATGCCTGATATTTAAGCGATCAGAACTCATTCAAATTCCAACATGAATCGGTCCGACAGAAATCATGGATTGTCTACGCTTTCAATCCTTTCAAAGGGATGGGGGGAAACTGTCGTTATACGAATAAACGACCCCCTGAACAAGGTGGAACATTAAACAGATGGCGAACGCTCATTACCCTAATCATCGCATTCGAAGGATATCTTTCCAAGGTATGATTTCGATGAATGGAAGCAGGAAAGGGCGACACGTGATATCTGAAATGGGCATCCGCAATCGATCTCGATTCGATGTTCACGAAAATAGGATCATCAAAACGAGTAAAAACCGAATTTCTATCGATGCGTTTAATGACCGGTGAATATGAGATTTATTTCGGTGCTAATTGTCCCCTTTTTACTTTCCTTACATACATAATGTATAAGGAAAGTATTGTGACGGAGTCGGAAATTCGAATTCGAGTTTTCGACGGAAGAGCACGTTTCAAGCATCCCTGATCACGAATCGAACATTTTTGAGGTGATGTCTCTCTCTCTCTCTGTGTGTGTGTGTGTGTTTGCGCGTGCGTGTGTGTGTGTGTGTGTGTGTGTGTTGTTGTTGTTGAAACCCAGACCGTCCGACCTACCAGAAAGGTGTAAGGTAACTGATTGGACGGTCGGGAAGTGCCACCCAATTTAGACCGGAACCCAGTGGGGGAGGCATCCACGGGGACCGTACCCTCCTTCCCCTACCACCAACCTCTCGGAAGGACTTTCGGACCCACATGTTTAACGTGATCGTACTCCGCATGAACACGGCGGCAGTTTTGGCAGTGGCTGGAATTGAACCCGGGCCTTCCGAGTGCAACTCCAGCGCGCTAACCAATGGGCTACCGCGCCCGTGTGTGTGTGTGTGTGTGTGAGTCTGTGGAGACGATATCTCACGAACGAATGGAGCGATTTGAATGGAATTTGGTGCAAAATTTACAATCTGTGAATACTGGAAGCCTATTGTTTTTAGACGCAATCGAATGTTCAGAAACCCCTAAATTTTCGAGTAAAATTTTGAAAAAATCATCAAAAAATGAAAACCTTTAATAAAGTTACGCAAATAGACATTTCTTACGTAATTTATCCTTAGAAAACGATTGGCATAAACTTTAGAACGCTAGCATGAAACGTTCTTGAGATATTACACATTTTTCAAATAAATTTATCAAAAAATACCATAAATTAAAAAAAAAAATATTAACTGTTGAGAAACATGTTCATTTTTCACATTTAATATCATGCGATAAATTTGGTGACATCATTCTCGTGGATCTAGCGCGTTCCATTCATGAGAAAAAATACTTTGAGTAATACTTTTGTATTTGAACACCAATAGTCATTTATTCGCTGTAAGAATAACTTATTTCTCCGTCCATAACGCTTGGCGAGATTTTGGCGACGAATTTGGCGGAAAGTCGCTAACTTGACGATTTTTTGAAATGTTGCCAAATTAACGAAAATCTCGCCAAATGGATAAAAATGACGCTAAATCAATGAAAATGACGACTCATTGTCGAAAATTTAATGCCTTGGAAAGAATATAAGTATAGCTACTATAAGAAAAACCTATTTTTTTTTTACTGTAAAAGAAGTAAATTCATTGCATTATATAAGAAAAGCCATGTGTTGCTCACATCAGATTTTTTGCTATTGTTATGCAGAAAAGTTTTAGAATAATGCGACTTTAATATTTATTACATTGATATTTCGGATATACGACAGGATAATAAGCAAGCTATTGTAATGACATTATACGCTCAAACTTAGTAGTCCTAGAGCTATGCGGTTGGTATTATTTTTTTCGTCTTCAAAAATTACGTATAAAACAAGCACTTAATTGATACATTTGAGCATGAGCATACTCAATCTTTTATTTTAGATTTTGATGATTTTTGAAGGTCATTTCACAAAAATAGGCAGGTTCTTTTTTCCGAATCGTACCAAAATCTAATCAACACTAGGTTAACATACAACTGACTTATCTACCAAGTTTTGTGAAATTCGGTCAAGTAGTCTTCCAAATAGAGTGAATACATACATTGCACACAGACAACAGACGTCAGTCACGTTACAACTAGTCTTTTCGGATTCTAGAGTGCTCGAAACGTGTAGATCCCTCGAAAGTTCGAGTTGCGATTTCCGTCATGACTCCAGTACTTTTCCTATACATTACCATGTACTGAAGGGAAAGTAATAATGTATGAAAGTTTTTCACCCACCACAGATTTCACTCTGTTTTATTTATCCCTCCTCTAAGTAAACTTCCCCATTTCTACCTTACACTTTCCGGTCAGGAATTTCGAGTACAATGTAGAAAGTGAACCAACTAGATAGACAAAATTTAGTAATGTAAACGCACTATGCACTCAAACTCATTTCCATTGTTAGAACCAATTTATTACATCCTGTAAAGCAATGGATCCCGTTACAACACAGTAATGTAATCAGTCTGAACGTACAAACCTATATTTCACGCTCCCTTAATATTCATCTATACGTTTCATTTAATGAAAGTACAAAGCTACCTTAACCATTGCTGCAAATCCAGTCCTTGTCTTCAGGATGGCAAGCCGAGCCAACAGCTCCATATTACCATAATCGAGCAGATTCGTCCGTCTGGCAGCAGTTAAATATAACTTTTCGCGTATAGATTAGATTACATTTATCCCAGTGACATATCCTGACACACCATCTGCATAACGACGTCGAACGTTGGGTTTTAAATTCATAAAGGAAATCCCATACAAATAAAACAGAATATATTATTATACTATTAAAGATCTACTTGAAATGATAACAGAAAAAAAAACCTTGGCAGCACATGACTTTCCTTGCTGACTCATATTCGCGTTCTCTTTATTTATACAATAATTCATTACATTGAATTTAATTGCTCAAAATAACAACCATAATTATTTAAAATTACACTGAATTTGCATTTTTACTTTCCCTGCAATACATGGTAATGTATAGGGAAAGTATTGGAATCATGTCGAAAATCGCAACTCGAGTTTTTGGCGGATCTACACGTTTCGAGACCTCTAGAATACGAAAAAACAATTTTTAGCGTGACGTCTGTGTGTGTGTCTGTGTGTCTGTCTGTGCAGATTTTGTATCCACTATAACTAAAAAACTAATGGACCGAATTTCACAAAATTTGGTACGTAAACCACTTGTGGGCGAGTCTGGAGCTGATTAGCTTTGGGTACGATTCGGGATAAAAGAACCCGCATATTTTGCGAAATGGCCCGCAAAAGCTTGTATCCACTCTAACTAAAAAACTAATGGACCGAATTTCACAAAATTCGGCAGATGAGTCATTTGAGAATCACCCTGGTGCTGATTAGATTTTGGTACATTCGGAAAAAAATAACCTGCATATTTTTGCAAAATGGCCCGCAAAAATCGTCCAAATCTAAACTAAAGAACTACGTATGCTCAAATATATCCATTAAATGCTTGTTTAATACGTAATTTTTAGCGAAGAAAAGAATAAGATCAGCTCCATTACATTAGGATTAGCCGTTCTCGAGATATTTTAATTTTTCATATTTTCTCTACCCACCTTTGAAAATAAGTCCGGTTACCGAATGAGGACGAAAATTGAATTAAAAGTGAAATAAATTTAATTAAAATAAAGAGAAGGTGGATATAAGTCTGCAGGGAAAGCCATGTGCTGCCCACATCAGATTTTTACTTTCCTTGCAATACATGGTAATGTATAGGGAAAGTATGGGAATCATGTCGAAAATCGCAACTCGAGTTTTCGACGGTTCTACACGTTTCAAGACCTCTAGAATACGAAAGAACCATTTTTAGCGTGACGTCTGTCTGTGTGTCTGTCTGTCTCTCTGTGAAGATTTTGTATCCGCTCTAACTAAAAAACTAATCGGCCGAATTTCACAAAATTTGGTAGGTAAGTCATTTGTGGGCGAGTCTGGTGCTGATTAGTTTTGGGTACGATTCGGGATACAAGAACCCGCCTTTTTTTGCGAAATGGCCCGCAAAAGTTTGTATCCATTATAACTGAAAAACTAATGGACCGAATTTCACAAAATTCGGTAGATGAGTCACTTGCGGGTCACCCTGGTGCTGATTAGATTTTGGTACGATTCGGAAAAAAATAACCTGCCTTTTTTTGCAAAATGGCCCACAAAAATCGTCAAAATCTAAACTAAATAACTACGCATGCTTAAATATATCCATTAAATGCTCGTTTAATACGTAATTTTTAACGAAGAAAAGAATAAGACTAACCCCATTACACTAGGACTAGCCGTTCTCGAGATATTTTAGTTTTTTCTCTACGCCACCTTTGAAAATAAGTCCGGTTACCGACTGAGAACGAAAAATTGAATTAAAAGTGAAACAAATTTAATTTAAATAAAGAGAACGCGGATATAAGTCTGCAGGGAAAGTCATGTGCTGCCCACATCAGATTTTTACTTTCCCTGCAATACATGGTAATGTATAAGGAAAGTATTGGAATCATGTCGAAAATCGCAATTCGAGTTTTCGACGGATCTACACGTTTCAAGACCTCTAGAATACGAAAAAAACATTTTTAGCGTGACGTCTGTGTGTGTGAAAGCCCCAGGCCGTCCGACTCGTCCAGAGGACTTAGAGTATCTATACGTCTGTGTGTGTGTCTGTGTGTGTGTCTCTGCCTCTGTGTGTCCGTGTGTCTATCTGTCAGTGTGTCTGTCTATGCAGATTTTGTATCCACTCTAACTAAAAAAACTAATTGACCGAATTTCATAAAATTTGGTAGGTAAGTCACTTGTGGGCGAATCTGGTGCTGATTAGTTTTGGGTACGATTCGGGATAAAAGAACCCGCCTTTTTTTTTTTGCGAAATGGCCCGCAAAAGCTTGTATCCACTCTAGCTACAAATCTAATGGACCGAATTTCAAAAAATTTGGTAGTTAGGTCGCTTGTGGGTCATCCTGGTGGTGATTAGATTTTGGTACGATTCGGAAAAAAATAACCTGCCTTTTTTTGCAAAATGGCCCGCAAAAATCGACAAAATCTAAAATAAAAACTACGTATACTGAAATATCTCCATTAATTGCTTGATTTATACATAATTTTTAACGAAGAAAAGAATAAGACCACCCCATTACATTAGGACAAGCCGTTCTCGAGATATTTTCGTTTTTCTCTACCCCACCTTTGAAAATGAGTCCAGTTACCAAATGAGAATGAAAATTGAATTAATAGTGAATTAAATTTAATTAAAATAAAGAGACGGTGTATATAAGTCTGCAGGGAAAGTCATGTGCTGCCCACATCAGATTTTTACTTTCCCTGCAATACATGGTAAAGTATAGGGAAAGTATTGGAATCATGTCGAAAATCGCAACTCGAGTTTTCTACGAATCTACACATTTCGAGACCTCTAGAATACGAAAAAACTATTTTTAGCGCGACGTCTGTGTGTGTGTCTGTGTGTCTGTGCAGATTTTGTATCCACTCTAACTCAAAAACTAATAAACCGAATTTCACAAAATTTGGCAGATAAGTCACTTGTGAGCGAATCTGGTGCTGATTAGTTTTGGGTATGATTCGTGATAAAAGAACCCGCCGTTTTTTGCGAAATGGCCCACAAAAGCTTTATCCATTCTAGCTGGAAAACGAATGGATCGAATTTCACAAAAATCGGTTGATAAGTCACTTGTATGATATTCTGGTGCTGATTAGATTTTGGTACGATTCGGAAAAAGTAACCTGTCTTTTTTTCCGAAATGGCTCTCAGAAATCGTCAAAATCTAAAATAAATACATATGTATGCTCAAATATATCCATTAAATGCTTGTTTTATACGTAATTTTTAACGATGAAAAGAATAAGACCAACCCCATTACACTAGGACCAGCCGTTCTCGAGATATTGTAGTTTTTTTCGTATTTTCTCTACGCCACCTTTGAAAATAGGTCTACTTAATAAATGAGAACGAAAATTGAATTAAAAGTGAATTAAATTTAATTAAAATAAAGAGAACGTGGATATAAGTCTGCAGGGAAAGTCATGTGCTGCCCACATCAGATTTTTAATTCAATTTTCGTTCTCATTTGATAGCTGGGCTTATTTTCTAAAGTGGTGTAGCGAAAAAACTAAAATATCTCAAGAACGGCTAGTCCTAGCGTAATGAGGTTGATCTTATTCTTTTGATCTTTAAAAATTACGTATAAAACAATCATTTAATTAATATAATTCAGCATACGTAGTTTTTTATTTTAGATTTTGGCGATTTTTGCGGGCCACTTCGCAAAAAAAAAAAGGCAGGTTCTTTTTTTCCGAATCGTACCAAAATGTAATCAGCACCAGGGTAACCCACACGTGACTTATCTACCAAATTTTGTAAAATTTGATCTATTAGTTTTCCAGCTAGAGTGGAAACAGGCAATTTTTGTGGGCCATTTCGCAAAAAAAGGCGGGTTCTTTAAATCCTGAATCGTACCAAAAACTAATCTACACCAGGGCCAAGTGACTTACCTACCAAATTTTATGACATTTGGTCCATTAGTTTTCGAGTTAGAGTGGATACATACCTGTACATTGTACACATACACACACATACAAAGACGTCACGTTAAAAGTAGTTTTTTCGTATTCTAGAAGTCCCAAAACGTGCAGATCCGTCGAAAAGTCAAATTGCGATTTTCGGTATGATTCTAATACTTTCCCTATACATTGTCATGTATTGCAAGGAAAGTAATACTGGTCGATGAAATATTTCGTTTAACTTTGACTGAGAACAATTAATGTTCTTTAAACTTCATTCCCAGTCCCGCTGAAAGAAATCTCATGTTGTTGTTGTTGTTGAGACCCAGACCGTCCGACCTACCAGAAAGGTGTAAGGTAACTGTTTGGACGGCCGGGAAGTGCCACCCAATTTAGACCGGAACCCAGTGGGGGAGGCATCCACAAGGACATCTCATGTGTCAGAGATGTTCTTTCACAAACATTCAAAATTTCATGAAAATCACTTGGTTCTTTCGAGAAATATTATGTCTTAATATTTCGATAACGGCATGGCATAACACCTAAACAACTATCAATATATTTATAGTTATAAGTAGGTACTAAGCGTTTAATCATTTGATTATAGTGAAAATATTTATGTTTTTATGACTTTTTTTTTTCACTTTTCATAAGTGTTTAATGTCTTGAGAAAGGCACGTTCTTTCTGTAAATGATGCCATCCATTCTTAAATAAAATATGACGAATAAAACGACGATTTTTGTAACCATTTTTAACATAATTACATTTGTATAATTTCTTTTATTTGAAAAGGAATCAAATAGATTGATGTTTTGTATGGAATGCAATAACTTGTTTAATATCCTTAATTTTTTTTTCTTTTCTTGTGTGTGTGTGTGTGTGTGTGTGTTCAACTTTTAAATTTCGACAGTTAGATTCGAACTAAAAGTATTCATTTTTACTTTCCCTACAAGATTGCACATGATTTTCCTACATGGTAATGTATATATAGGGAAAGTATTAAAATGGGGTAAAAAATTGGAACTTTAGTTTTAGACAGATGTACATGTTTTGGAATCTCCAGAACACGAACACTGTTTTAGCCTAATGTTTTTTTTTTATTGTTTGTTTATTTTTTTCTTTGTGTGGGGGTGGGGGGTGGGGAGTGTATATACCATAAATGAAAGATATTCGGTGAAATCTTATAAAATTTGGCAATTAAGTAACTATGAAAATACCCTTGTGCTGATAAAATTTATATAACATTTGAAAAAATCTTATGTGGGCAACGCATGACTTTCCTTATATAATGCAATGAATTTATTATTTTTACAATTAAAAAAAATATGTTTTTCTTATAGCAGCTATTTATATTCTTTCCAAAAAATTGAATTTTCGTCAATTAGTCGTCATTTTCACTGATTTAGTGTCATTTTTATCCATTTGGAGATTTCCGCTAATTTGGCAACATTTAAAAAAGTCGCCAAATTGGCGACATTCCGCCAAATTTGGCGCCAAAATCTCGCCAAGCGTTATGGATGGAGAAATAAGATATTCTTATAGCAGATAAATAACTATTGGCGTTCAAATACAAAAGTATTACTCAAAAAATCTTTTCTCATGAATGGAACGAGCTAGATCCACGAGAATGATATCACCCAATTTATCGCATGATATTACATACGAAAAGTGAACATGTTTCTCAACAGTTTATATATTCTTTATAATTTATAGGATTTTTTGATAAATTTATTTTAAAAATGTGCAATATCTCGAGAACGGTTCATGCTAGCGTTCTAAAGTTTATGTCAATCGTTTTCTAAGGAAAAATTACATTAGAAATGTCTATTTGCGTATCTTAATTAAAGGTTTTGATTTTTGATGATTTTTTCAAAATTTTACTCGACAAGTTAGGGGGGGTTCTGAACATCCGATTACGTTTAAAAACAATAGGCTTCCAGTATTCACGGATTGTGATTTTTGTACCAAATTTCGTTCGAATCGGTCCATTTGTTCGTCAGTTATCGTCTCCACAGACTCACTGACACACACACACATCACTTCAAAAATGTTCGATTCGTGATCAGGGATGCTTGAAACGTACTCTCCCGTCGAAAACTCGAATTCGAATTTTCGACCCCGGCGCAATACTTTCCTTATACATTATGTATATAAGGAAAGTAAAAATAGAGCCGGCATGTTTTTCTAAAATATTCCACAAGAATTTAAAATAAAAGACTCAATGTGCTTATATGCATTAGTTAAATGATTGTTTTATACACAATTTTTGATGACAAAACGAATAGGATTAACCCCGTTACTCTAGGATAAACTGTTCTCGAGATATTTCAGTTTTCGGAATTTCGACCAGTTGCCCAAGGTCCGTAGAATATCTTATATATTCTATTAAACTTGTTAATATTCTATTAACCCTGCCAGTTGTCGACATTTTAAAATGCGCTAGGTCACCAAAGGAAAAATGAAATGTGTTAAACCGCCAATTGGCTATGTCAAAATAAAAGCTCGTAATCCCGATACAGTCACTTCAATATAAAATGTTACAAATGTTACTATGTTTAAGGTAAAAGCGTTTTATTAATAAATTTAAAAATTCAATCAAAATGTGAATTATTTACCCCTCCCCGGGAGGTTCGTTCATAATTCAATACATACTCTATCCGTTCCCCTATTTTTTTTTACCCTTTTAAAAGCAAACAATTTTCTTAATTTATTTATCTTTCTAAACTCTGGTTGAAAAGAGATATCTTTATTCTGAGTGTTATTATTATTTGATGAGTTAAGATCGAGAAATGGCTTTACGAAATTTGAAGCCCAGTGCTTTAACGTTACTTTTCATTAAATATTGATTTCTTCTCAACATGTGCTATGTATGCTCCTTGTAAAACACCCGAGGAATATTTAATAAGTTTTCTACAGAGAACGAACGAACAAGAATATGCAGACGAATATTTAGATGCAAAGAAATGGAATGCAAGTTATTTATTGAAAGCCGAGTAGTTGATGACATAAAAAATGTATGAATTTCAAAAACCAAGAATAGGTAAGACAGCAAGCAACTACATAGAATAACAATTATATAGAATAACAACTACATAGAATAACAATTGCATAGAATAGAAACTACATAGAATAGAAACTACATAGAATAACAACTACATATAATAGCAACTACATAGAACAGAAACTACATAGAATAACAACTATGTAGAATACTACATAGAACAGAAACTACATAGAATAACAACTATGTAGAATAACAACATAGAATAACAACTATATAGAACAATAACTACATAGAATAACAACTATATAGAACAACATAGATAGAATATTACTTTTGTTTGCAATTACAGCTAAATTAACCATGTACCCGTTAAGAGGAATGTTTTATGCTTTTATAATTTGACTTAATTTTAACATAGCTTACAATAGAGAAAAATAATATTATATTTCGTTTTCAAAAATTACAAGAAAATCATTTTAGCGTGTAATATGGAATGCTTCAGTTTTTACAAGCTTTTGTTTTACTTGATCTGGTGTTTGTCGGTGTGATTCAAATCATTGAAGTTTTAACTAACCGGTGGAATCGAAAGTCTCAATTTGTGTGCTGTTGTATGAAAATTCACAGAAGTCAAGGAAAAAATAGAATAATAACGATAAAAAAATACTAGAATTCATTACAGATATACAACCGTATTTTTGCCAAACTATAGAATTGTGCTAATCGACCATTTTCGGAAGCAGCGAAATAAGGATCAGAAAACCTAAAACACGCACATTTATACTATATATTAAAATGAATAATAAATATGAAGGAATTGCACTACGACATCGGTTCAAATTCCGTTAAAAAAGTGCGTGCTTCAATCTTTCCGATGATGTCAAGATAGAAACTCTGCGATAATATTTTCGATTGCTAAGGGACCTATTCGTGTGAAAATCGCTAAAAATCGTACATCAACATAAAATAACTAAAAAACTAATTCAAATTTTAAAAAAACTCAATGAAGTCTGCCGTACCGGGGCTGCAACTAACCTAATGAGGAATTTTTGCGGCTGTCTGAAGTTTTTCCGTGACAAACACACACATACGCAGAGAAAGATAAAAAAATATTTTATTACGTAAGACAATTACTAATTATGCACTCAATAAATATTTGTTGTGTTTCGCAAAAATAAATATAATATATTTTCAGTGTAAAATACTACATTTTTTTAAACAAATTGAATGCAAAAGCTGTGGACAAACATTTTCAGAGAAACTGTGATCTAATTAAAAATCAAGATAATATAAATTAGTTATATTTAAAAAAGAGCATTAAATATTCACCTGCTAAAAATAATTGAATCCAAACAGGAAAATAACAGCGTTCACGAAAGCACTATAAAGAGCAATACAAATCAAAGAATATATACAAATGGCGCTATTTCAAGAAACACATAACCGTATACAAAGGGGCGTATCGCATCTCAAAAGAGAAAATAAGTCAATAATAAAAGAATCTTGATTCCGTATCAGACGATTCTTTACAAACACAAATAAGACGTTTTCTTCGCAAAACGTTTCGATAAAATGCATTTCTCTACTCCGTTACGTTGTGTTTCTCTGTTCTCTTTCTTCCTCTCTCGGTGAACATGTTACCATGAAAACGATTAACCAGACTCGGATGTTCCTTGTTTTGTTCTAAGTATCGAGAAAATTACAAGAGCTCTATTTTAGGAAATAATTTGAAATAGACTAATTATTAAACAATTAAATTCTCGGTATTGTGTCCTGTATTGAGTTCAGCAAATACTTTTACTCGTATCATGTCAACAACCTAAATGATAACGAGCTTATATACTTTCTGTGGAAAGGTCTGGAAAAGCAAGTAACTGGTGAAGTTCTAAGCCAAAAAGTTTGATATCTAAGCCAAAAAGTTAGAAGAAAAGTTTAGAATTTACCCAAAATTCGCCAAGTTGATGATATTTTGTCAGATCTTTCATCAAGGTTGCTACATGTATCGTAAAAACCAGCGATCTTTGAATAATAACAATAGTTAGCCAATCTACAAAATTCAAGAAGTTTCCAGAACCGCCAAGTTGATGGTGTGGTAAAGGTTTTTGTTGGCAAAATAAGAAGTGCTTTTATGGCATATCAAATTGTAATATATGTTTTGAGATTAGCAAACTTGTAACCTTATTTAACCTTATTGCGTTGTGTTTGTTCAGGTTCCTTTTCCCCAAGCCGATTCCAGGAATCGGTTGGTCAGCCTAAACTCGAAGTTAAAGGAAAGAGCACACATAATACAAATAAATAGTGGAAAGCATAACAAGTTACTTAAATGGAAATATATTTATTTCAATCGAAAATAATTAGCTTACTGCAAATACAAAACATTCCATGTCCATCACTGGTGACACTGGTTCGAAATTAAGTAATATTAAACTGCTTATCTCAATATTAGCAAAATTTACTTATAGTTTTTGAAGAAGATTTCTAAACCATTCATACCAGACCGAGAAGAGGATGGGCCCTGGATGGCCAAGGATGAAGTCTGGCACTTCTAAATTCCGGAACTAATAAATCCTGGAGATAAGATTAATCCACAAGGCTGCCAATACGTAAACTCGCGCAGAATTCCATTTTTCATATTCTGCACGCTAAGCTGATTCTCGAATGGTGAAATCAAAATAATCCGAAACTCGTTGGCAATAAAATTTGAATGGTGGTAAGCACTTTCGTAATAACTTTCGTTAACAGTCCATGTTTTCATTCCGAAATTAATAATGTACTCATTATTTTAATATTAAACTACGCAAACATATTAATCCATTTTTATTGCCAACTCTTCCCCGGCTTCCGCACTCCATCCAAGTTTTGGGTCCCCCCAAAAACCGCGGAGCGTCCTTTGAACAACTCCAACGTCACTCATCAATCAAGCCCTCATTGGCTAACGGACACCTGCATCAGTGACGTATCGTAATTAAATACTGCAGTACACGTCACTTCCAGACAACGCTGGCGCCAGACAAAATAATGTCATACACAAAGCTCCGGACAAACTCTCACTTCCCCACGTTAGCCTACCGAAACAGAAAATATTTCAGCAAAATGACTCAGAAATGCAAGAGATTGAGATTCATCAGGGCAGCCTTTGACAGTTTGAACAGGAACGTGCTTATAGATGTTCTGGATGACATGGGTATTCCCAATTACTATATAAATTTTATTAATTCTTACCCGAGTTTTAGGACTTACATAGACGGAATCCACGGGACTACTAGAAATATCTCTAGGGGTTGCCCGCAGGGATCTGTTATAGCTCCTTTTATATGGAACCTTTATTTTAATAGAGTCTTGAATATTGGCAATGAAAGATATTTTTTGCAAGTCTATGCCGGCGACCTTGCGGTATATACCACGGGTCGGACCCGGCGAGAACTTGAACTGGGTATGAATTCACTCCTGGTGGAGGTGGTAGGGGTAACCCAGGATCTAAAACTTGACATTTCGAGTGAAATGACAAAAGCACTGATCTTTGCGGAAAAGGCACCCTTAAGCGTAATCCCTCTTTCAAATTATAGGGTAAGTCAGTAACGGTTACGAGAAGTGTTAATTATTTGGGAGTGGTCTTTTCATCTGACTTGACTTGGAGTAATCACCTGGAGTTTCTTCATGATAAATGTGGTGTATTGGCAGGCAGTTTTTCCAAGGTGGCCGATTCTGGGTGGAGTACTAATAGGAGGATGCTTAAGAGATGGTATCTAACGGTAGTTGATAAAGTGGTTTCATATTCCGTTGGTGTCTGGGCTGGGGCCCTGACTTTAGCTCAGGGCCGAAGGCTCAGATCTCTTCAGAAACCTTTTCTCTTGAGGATTGCCGGCGCACACCGTACTACATCTTACAATGCTCTATTTTCCCTCCTTAGTATCCCTCCCATACAGGCGATACTTGTGTGCGCCCACAAAAATATTGGTTTTGGTGAAGAAGAGTCGACGTTTTCCATTCTAGTTTTCTCCCTCCCCTTGCCGATTCCGACGTGCGAGATCCTTGTAGCTCCTTACCCCTAGATGAGCGAAAATTGGTCCTAGTGGGGAGCCGGGTTCTTCGTACTTTCAGGTATTTACTGATGGCTCGAAGATCGGCGGCAAGGTGGGTTTGGCTTTTGTGTCTACAGAAATCTTTCTCTTTCCACACAGAACAATACAAGTTGCATGATTATAATACGGTATTTCAGGCAGAAATGCTGGCGATTGCCCGTGCTGTGATGTGGATAGGAAGTAATGGCCATACAGCTGACATTAATACAGACAGTTTATCTTCCATCAGTACGCTCGCCTCCTCCAGGACCTGCTCCAAATTTGTCAACGATATTAGATAAATCATTATCTCTTTTAGGGAGGTTATTACATTAAGTTGGGTAAGAGCTTATGTGGATCTCATTGGTAATGAGGCAGCTGATGAGTTAGCGAAGTTAGCTACCTCGGCCGGCATCCCGTTGGGGACCCTTGCCTGTTATTCCCTCCTGTCTAGCGTTGTCCGGGCGGAGGTGGTGAGGAGATGGCGGGTCCTTTGTGGGTTGTGGGACGCGTGCCTGCTCCTTTCACTCGGCCCTTTCTGTTGATTTTCAACTTTGTTCTAGAGATCTTTTCCACTTTTTTACGGGTCATGGGCCCTTCGTGGCCCATCTCCATTGATTTCATCTTAGGGACTCCCCCCTCTGTTCTTATGAGTTGGAGGGGGGCGCAGACCATTATGTCTTCGTCTGCCCTCTAACTCGCGATTTCCATCTCTCTGGGCCGATAGAGGGTTGCAGGACTTTATGGTTTAATAGGGTTGTAGGCAACCCCGGGTCTATCCGGAGAATAAGTAGATGTGTTTCAATCGCTGAGTCGATCGCAGAGTTGAGAGTATAATGTTAATATTGAGGAGCTTGGAAAATACTAGAGACACATAGACTAGGGCGTTTAGACTGTTGAAGCATTTCTTGGAGTATCATTGGTTTACAATGTAAAAGTTGAATGTATAAATATATTCTTAGGGGTTATTTTAAAATTGGTTTTTAGTTGGGGAGATTCTGGTGCTGTGTTTTTCTCCTGTTCCGTATAATTGGTATACTTTTATCTAAATTGTGGTGTACGGCCCTTTTCGTTATGCGATTAATCTTGTTTTATGATTTCGCTTTAGATTTTTTTTTTTTTTATTAGTTGAAATAAAGTTAATGGCAGAGCCCTAGGGTTCAATATTGGGGTAAGCTGGCCCTGGGGGATAATATTATATTTGGATTATTGGTTATTTGATTATCGTCTGTTTATCTTCTGGAGGTTTATGGGAGGCTCTTGTTGTTTGTGGTTTTTAGGATAATCTTTTGTGTAAGTTAGAACAACTTTTTGTAATGTTTACATTTTTTTTTTTATGGATTGCACGGTGCATTGTGGACTAATTATGATGCTTAATCCAGTTTTGAGTTTTTTGGGGACTATTCTGAAACTGGGAATGGCTACGTCATGGAATAAGGAATTTATCATTTATCTGATTGGATATAGGAGGAAAACTTTTAAGATGGAATTAATTGCTTGGTTGTTATTCCAACTGTATTATCTCGACGCCTTGTTACTTTTATTATTTAATTATTTTTGGTTAGGACTGGAAGGTCCATTCTTATTGGTTTTGGAGGGGCCAATTTTTATTGTATTTCAGTTCATGTATAGTGCGGGTTAGGGAAGTGTGAGGTGAATTTGTAAAAAAATGAATTTTGATGTATGTGTTTGATTTATATAAATTATCCGTGTTTATCTCTTTTTGTGTTGTAAATAAATTAGTGGTCTGATGACATTGATATTTTATTTAGAATATGTTTTGATTATGAGTTTAGAAATGATTAAGAAGCTTATGTTCTATTATATTATTTACAATATGATGTTGTTCTTCTTCTTCGACCCAGACCGTCCGACCTACCAGAAAGGTGTAAGGTATCTGTTTGGACGGCCGGGAAGTGCCACCCAATTTAGACCGGAACCCAGTGGGGGAGGCATCCACAGGGACTGTACCCTCCTTCCCCTGCCACCAACCTCGCGAAAGGACTTACGGACCCACATGTTTAACGTGATCGTACTCCGCGTGAACACGGCGGCAGTTTGGGCAGTGGCTGGAATCGAACCCGGGCCTACCGAGTGCAACTCCAGCGCGCTAACCACAGAGCTACCGCGCCCTTAATATGATGTTGTTGTTATTGTAGGTCTTTGTAACCGCCCACCCTGGTCCGGCACACAGAAAAATGTGTTTGTAAATAAATTTGGGATTCCTTTACCGGCCGGAGTTTTTAAGCAGCTATAAGCCTGATTAGGCAGGCCACCCGGCCTGAGACGACAAAAAGAAAAAAAAAGAAATTGAGAAGGTGTTCCAAAGTCGATACGACATTATTATTTCGTCAAATTTGTCGCCAAGGTCACTCAATTTATAATATGATGTCACTTCCATTTCATTCCCGTTACATTTCTTTCGAGATGTTACTATTGATCTCGCGCCCTACATCAAAAATTATTTAATTCCAAATGTCTGGTTATATCTTTTCTGCAAAATCGGTAGGATTTTTAAAGCCTTTAGATTTCGCTCCAAATATGTCTGGTATTTGGTGCTACTTTAGAAACTATTTTTTGACAATGCGTAACACCATTTATCGAAGCAAAATCAAAGCCGATAGTCGTATGAGGGAAGTTATTTCTGCTTAGCTGGAGCTAGGTGCCTGCAAATACTTTTGATATCTGCTGATAGAAAGACGGGAGGGGGGAGAGTATATTACATTTTGCTTAGTGGTTTTGGTTCATATGTATTGATGATAATTTTTTATGTAAAGAGTGTGATGTAGAGTAAATCTTGAAAAAAAAATGTGTTAAGGATGAAACGGAAGTATGTAACGGAAGTGACATCATATTGATTGATAACCATTGTTATAATTTGATGGTTTGGATCGCTTGATGTAGCGGCATGCAGCGGCATCTATGTAGCGGTTCTATGTAGCGGCAAATTCGATGACCTCGGCATACGAATTTGGTGAAATATCGCTAACTTGACAATTTTTGGAGAGTTTCAGAAACTTTTCGAATTTCGTAGATCGGTCAACAACTTTACAAGCTAAATGCTTTATCCAGAATTTTTTTACAGATGGTCATTTGACGTTATGGTTCAGTTGACGTGATACGAGTAATTTTAGACGACTAATATGAAAACTCTACGAGTTTAACATAACTTTATTACTTCCCGAGTCATTTGCCTGATTCATTACTGCCCTTGACGCCCTGTATATATTTATGTGATATACAATCTGAAATATGTTTGTCATAAACGTACTCCCAATTAAGCTTAAGAAATCAGTGAAAATGCATGTGAATACGTTGAACCGTAACACAGATAAATATAACCAGATTCTAATTGGCATTATTCTCATAAGGTCATAAAACTGACATCAGAATATTATCAGGGCCTTGCCACATTTCTTTAAAAAATTTCAACGACATCTATCGTGTAGTTCACAATATATATTTAGTTTTCCTATATTTCGCTTTGACTCTTATATAGAAAATTTCCCATTGTTTTAGATTTTTTACTTTTCCATAGTCAGAAGTCACACTAACAGATGTCAAACAGGCATTTCCCGACTTATCGTGGAGTGTCGGCTCTGTCTTATTTAACCTGTGACGATCCGAAACTCGTTTATTCTTTTACTTAATTGTTTAATGTTGTTTTTCTTTCTTGCTTTTGCAACAGTTTGAGCAAAATTGTTTAACCTTTTGCTTACGGGTTGGACAGCGTCCACCCCAAACGAAGAACCTCTCAAAAAGACAAGTATTTGACATACCCTATCCCAAACAGTTCGATCCCCCTTTGCAGGCATTGGCGTCCTTGGACGCAGATATTGGCATCCCGCCAGTGTTTCGGGAGCACCCTGGTTTTCTTTCGTTACTGCAGCGATGACCAAAGAATAAATGCACCTCATTTATTTTAATTTGTCCCCGTCACAAGCACCGCTATTCTTCACCAACAATACAAGCAAAACAGTCAAAATAACTAACATTTTTAATCCGCGGAACTGGCAACAATGAGAAACGCGGAACGTGCATCAGAGGAATCTCTCTCTCTCTCTCTCTCTCTTCTCTCCTTTCTTGTCAGGATCACTAATATCGGATGTCAGCTACATTAACTGGAGAGAAATGGAATTATCCACCAAAGGAAACAACATCCATCACTTACCTGAAGGACGCAGTTCGTAACGAGGAAATAAATGAAACATATTTATACCCTAGACTTTTTCTCGACACTAGGTCATATTTCATTATAGCGGCGTTTCAGAGGTGGTTTCGGAATGTGTCACAGAACAAACTCTCTCTGCAGTGAAGTGAACAAACAACCCTTTTTCTGTGTCTGTTATCTTCATAGTGTGTCACATGTCTTAAGGACCAGAAAGTGTAAACGGAGTTTCGTCAAATCCAGTGAATATCACAACTTAAGAATGCCAAGGAATGGGATGACACCTCAACGCATTGTGTAGCGACATAATTGAATACCCTTAAACCTGTTATTTTGCTTCAAAAATTATTTATTAGGATGTTATTTATTATTATGTAAATCTCGTCAGACATCATATTTTCCTCTTTTCCTTGATTCTATGATACCATTTAGCCACCTTTATGCTTACAAAGCTTTTAATATGTTTTATATTAGAAATAAGAATATAGGTGGTAGTCAATGTAACTTCGGGTTAAGGCGGGGTATTATACAGACCATCTCGAGCCAATTTTACAAAGTTTCCGAAAATGTATCTCTTTTTAGCTCCGAGATTTTACAATCTTCTGCCTCAATCTTTTAAAAACATTGTAACCAATCGTTCCTTTTACAGGGGGTATCAATGACTGTTTATTTGTTTATAATTCAGTTGAAAATGAGAATTTTTTCCGTATTGATAGATAATTATTTATCTGCTTTAAGTGTCATCATTAACTTTTTATTGTCTATGTTTATCTTTTTAGATGTTATGGTGTAATGATTTATTGTAGTTGTTTTGCATGTAACCGTTTTTATGTCATTTGATGCTACTGTAATTGTCGTGTTTACCCATCTTCTTCTATAAGGTTATCTTTTAGGAGTGGATATTCATGGATTTCTGTAATCTCTTTTGAATATTATTGAAGATATTACATACAAGATGATCGAAAAGTAGAAAATAATATACTCGGAAAAATTCAAATGGTAGATTTTTTTTTTTTAAGAGAAACATCTTACAGCTCGTATAGCATAATAAATAAATCTTGGAAGTAAATGCAACTTAGATGAAACTGAAATATGTGACGGACGTGATATCATATTGTTACGAATACGTCACAAAAAACCATTGTTGTAATTTGAAAGTCGGGGTCGCTTGAACTTAGCGATAAATTTGGTGACCTTAGTGACGTCGAAAGATCGTCACTGTGGCTACTTTGGGAGTTCTAAAAATATTTCGAATTTTGTAGATTGATTAAGATCTTCACAAACTACGTGCTTTTACCAGAACTTTCTACAGAGGGTATGGCATAGAAAAATGTAAAAATTTAGATCTGCGCATCAACATTTACGCTAATGCGTCAGTATGCGCTTATCGCTTGCACCGACCGCAGGCTTGCTCGGTAGAGTGACTGCAAACGTTATACCGAAAGCTTTCTTCATCAATTACTTAGGTCCGATTCGGATGAAATATACGGCATTTTATTAATTTATCGAAACTGTATTTTTTTTTCAGTTAGGTGACTCTAATATAGTCTACAATATATATATATATATATATATATATATATATATATATATATATATATATATATATATATATATATATATATATATATATATATATATATATATATATATATATATATTGCCGATCCAGTGGTCGAGCGGTCAGGAAACGTCTGATCGCTGGATTGCCGAGTTGCGGGTTCGAATCCCGCCAGCGGGCATGGATGTTGTCATGTCGAGGCCAAGTCAAACTTCCGCCCTTCGGGGAGCCTCTATAAAAGTGAAGTTGCAAATCTCCTCCCCTTCGCCATGGGATACCCTGGGGGGGTCTGGTGAACGTGGTGCGTAGGCGCTCCTTTACCACGGGGGAATTAGAAACGAACGAACGAACGAAAATATATATTAGACATATCGCATGCTGTATTTAATACGTTAGACGGTTATGACACAGCTCTTTTTTATCAATCGAAAAATGATGGCGTTTTCCTTTATCGGATGCTTCTGTTCCTGGACAGAACATCTTTGCACGGATGAAATTGTAACTGTTTAGCAGCTTTCTGAGCAGTTCTGTCTCTGTGAAAAGAGACAGACTGACTAGAGAATATGACTAGAGAACTAATGACTAGATAATTAATGACTAGAGAAATACTGTTCAAAAATAAAAATTCTGTCTCTTTGTGAAAAGCCCAATTCTTTAATTCAAAAAGCGGCCTGTAGTGATCGTTTGACATATTTAAAACAGAGAATGAAATTTCTGCTATATTTTTGGGAGTATATGAGTGCCACCCAACTCAAAAAATAGTCTACTATTTCAATTGTATTTCAATTATAAAATTTAGAAGTTTGATGTCCGCAACTTTTTGATATTTGAGAGAATGGTGCAAACCTCAAGGACTCAAAGACAGGAGTTAAAGAATTGGCTCAAGAGAGGATAAAATGCCCCCTTTAAACTTCTAGCGAAGAGAGAGACGATCATAGAAACAAGAAAGATCAATCATGCTTAAAGCATTGATTATGAAACACTTTCCAACTTCAATGCAATTTTATTTAAAAAAGTCGAAAATGCAATACATTCCTCGGTAATATTTTAAAACTTATCACAATACTACATTGATTTATTATAATTGAAAACTTAAACCTTCATTGAAAAAAATGAACTTCATTCAAATGACGGCATTGAAATATAAATTGCCTGGTTTAAATATCTCTAAAATGCAATACATTCCACGGTAATATTTTTAAAACTATCATAATACTACGATAATTTATTATATTTGAAAACTTCATCGAAAACAGCTGAAATAAATTCAAATGACGTCATAGAAAAAATGACACGCCTGGATCTCTCTATAAAAGCAGGATTTCATTCATTTCATTCATCACAATACTATAATAATTTATTTTATTTAAAAATTAAGACCATGGAGCTACAATTCATAAACTCTATGCTTAAAACTTCATCGAAAAAAATCGTCCTTCTGTTTATAAAGTCAATTAATATTTCATTCATATCAGCCATGCAGACTCCATGGACTGAATTATTTTGTGTTAAAGAAATACAGTAATTTTAATACAACTCATTCTACATATTTTGCTGTTTACATTTTACATAGGTAAAAAATAGGCTTAGTTGTAGAAATAATCAAATTTGAATGAGAATAAACTCAAATATATTGTCATTGTGTTGTTTTAGTATGTAGATGCACAGAATTTAAGCAAACATAAAGTAGTTTTAGGACGGATACAACACTCAATATGAATTAAAAAGAACTTTAAAAATTCAAGATTTTGAAACAAGATGGATGCCATATATCATTTTGAAGTAGGTCATGTGATCGTTTCATATCATGGTCACGTGATCGTTTCATATAAGATGTGTAATTATTAACACTTTACAACAAAGTTGAAAAGTGTTTATGACTTTGTTCATTCTGTCTGTCTGTCTGTCCGTCCGTTAGCACGATAACTGCCGTAAAAATGACTTAATCAAAATGAAATTTTAGTATGTTGTTCAGACGGTCTATAGGACCTATGGGAATATAAATGAATAATATCACCCAATTAGTTTTGGATTGAACCCGGGTTGAAAAAATGGAATACATTGAGCCCTATGGGACCTAATTTTTCAAGCATTTTTTAAGCGGATTTAAAATTCACAAATTGCTTCGAAAATTTTAGGCAATATTCAAATTGTTCCATAAAATATATAAAAAATAATTCAGCGAAATATATTCAGCAGTTTTTTAAATAAAAATTAAAATAATAATAACACCTCTTAGAAGCGATCACGTGTCCATGACATGAAACGATCACATGACCCACATCAAAATGATATATGGCATCCATCTTGTTTCAAAATCGTGATTTTTTAAAGTTCTTTTTAATTCATATTGAGTGTTGCATCCGTCCTAAAACTACTTTATTTTTGCCTAAATTCTGTGCATCTACGTACTTTAACAACGCAATGACAATTTATTTCAGTTTAAATGCTCATACAAATTTGATTATTTCTACTATTAAGCCTATTTTTCACCTATGTAAAATGTAAACAGCAAAATATGTAGAATGAGTTGTATTAGAATCGCTGTAATTCTTTAACACAAAATCATTTAGTCCATGGAGTCTGCATGGCTGATATGAATGAAATATTCATTGATTTTAGAAAGAGAAGGACGATAATTTTCGATGAAGTTTTACGCATAGAGTTTTACTTACTTGTAGCTCCATGGTCTTAATTTTTAAATAATATAAATTATTATAGTATTGTGATGAATGACATGAATGGGGGAATTATTTATGAATGAAATGTTGCTTTTATAGAGAGAGACTGGTGTGTTATTTTTTTATGACGTCATTTGAATGAATTTCAGTTGTTTTCGATAAAGTTTTCAAATATAATAAATTATCGTAGTATTATGATAATTCTAAAATTATTACCGAGGAATGTATCACATTTTAGAGATGTTTAAACCAGGCAATTTATATTTTAATGCCGTCATTTGAATGAAGTTCATTTTTTTCGATGAAGGTTTAAGGTTTCAAATATAATAAATTAATGTAGTATTATGATAAGTTTTAAAATATTACCGAGGAATGTATTGCATTTTAGACATGTTTAAATAAAATTGCATTGAAGTTGGAAAGTGTTTCATAATCAATGCTTTAAGCATGATTGATCTTTCTTGTTATTTTAATTTTTATTTAAAAAATTACTGAATATATTTCACTGAATTTTTTTTTTATATTTTATGGAACAATTTGACTATTACCTAAAATTTTCGAAGCAATTTGTGAATTTTAAATCCGCTTAAAAAATGTTTGAAAAATTAGGTCCCATAGGGCTCAATGTATTTCATTTTTTCAACCCGGGTTCAATCCAAAACTAATTGGGTGATATTATTCATTTATATTCCCATAGGTCCTACAGACCGTCTGAACAACATACTAAAATTTCATTTTGATTAAGTCATTTTTACGGCAGTTATCGTGCTAACGGACAGACAGATAGACAGACAGACAGACAGAATGAACAAAGTCATAAACACTTTTCAACTTCGTTGTAAAGTGTTAAAAAGGAGTTTCATATTAAGAGAGAGTTTGCATCTAAATGAAATTTTATAGACTGTTATCATCATTAATTTTTCAGGCATTTTCCTGACGGAGAGAAGCCATGTCAATACAGCAACAGTTTGTTTCACAATCACTTCTTCACCTTGGGTTGATAAGATTTGTAATTTTTTTTTTTTTTTTTACGTTTGAACGCTTTCATGGCTTTCAGGCTATGACATTGCATTAATCACAGGGATTGAAGAACAGCAGAGAAAGAGGTAGTTCGTATGAACAGGCTGCGAGTTCTAGGATATCGTGTTATTTATTTATTTATTTTGCATATTATGTAAGTATGAAGCAGTTTCCTCACAGAAAGTTTCACAAAAGGCCTCCCTAACGAATTAATAAAAACTGAAGAATGTCAACACGAGTGAAACGATGGACGCCTATATGGTTGTTTGTTTGTTTAAACCAAATAAACCATGGATTTTCGGGGGTTTCTGTTCAACCAAGTTTTCCAAATATTAAAACAGCTATTATATAATTATTAATCAGCTAATAAGGCAAATGTAGCCCAAATCATTATTATGTGCTAGGTGCAAAAATTGACTGAAAACTTTGAAACATTATATGACTATAAGTCAAGATTAAAATCTGACAAACATTTCACAGACAGGGTAAAAAATACATAATTTAAAAAGTTTTGAATTTTTTTTTTTTTTTTTCTTTTTGCCAAGATTACCTTCCATTAAATCTATACTCACTTTTTACGCAAAATCTTCCAACATTTTTCATGGAATGTACATTAAATTCTTTTTCATGCACATTATATAAAATAAAGTAAAAGCAATGGCGGATATTGATAAAGTAAATGCATGGTGGATAATTTAGAACGCATTTACCTCCAAAAGTGTATATATTCATCTTTGCCAGCATCCACATTTTTTATCACTTTCTAAACACATCTTAGAGTCTCATTTTCTCTATATTTAATAGAAAAAAAACTAGGGTAATATAGGCCCTCGTCGAGTATTTTTAACGTTTCCCATGATTTAATGCCCGTCTTCCTCGTTGTACATAAAAAGCAGTTTCGAAATAAAGAATTCACGGGCAAAGAAATGTCATATCGGTATGAGAAATACGTTTTTTAATAACAAAATCTGCTTTATGAGAATTGATATTTATCTGTTTTTTCTTTTCTTTTTTTTCCTTACATCTTCTGGCATTTTTGGAGAGGATTACACGAGGCCGAATATCAGGGAAATGCCTCTTCGCATTTTATTAAAGAACGTTTTTTCTATTTTTAGACCGCCATTTTTAAAGCTACTGTGATAAATTGAAAGCCTGAGAAATTTTTCTGATAAAGGCGTATTCTTTCTATGATGCTGATGACTTTCTTTTTTTCCAATTTACATTTTCTATTCTTTTTTTTTTTTATCAAGCATATAATGCGTCTACTGGTAGAATGTAGTAGATTTTCAACGTGAAGGATTTCATTCAAGCTATAACGTAATGATTATGTGGCTGAATGTGTGATAATTGTTAATTTTGTGTCCCTTGTGTTTTAAAAAAATAATAAATAAGATAAATATATTTTGCAATATTTGTATAGAATCTGTTCTGCATATTTTTCAACAAAAATGTATTTTTCAATAAATAATATTAAATACAGGTTTGACTTCATAAAAATGCAAATTTGTCATTTCTGTCACTGATCCCCCCCCCCTCCCCAGTGATGAGTTGAGTTTCATTTCTTAATTCATTTTCATCCACCAGATGGCGACAGCAGTGATTTCTAGTAAGTTGCGAAAAACATTATTTAGTGTTTTTTGTTTGGAACTTTGCTCTTAACAGGAAAGCGAAAAACATAATTTTATGACTTACTTTTGATGAGTATATTTATTACCTGTTATGTCTGACACGCATTTAGTTATTATTAATATGAATAAAAATGTGAAAATAAAGTATTTTCCATAAGTGTATAAAAACAAATAATTTGTTTCTCAATGTTCACTTCAATTTCCTTGCAGAACAAAATCAAACCCATATCTGTCATTTCTGATACGGGAACGTGATAAATATGCATTAAAATCAAGTTAAACAACTATGTCATCCATTAGAAATTTTAAAAGACATTTCCAAAAACATAAAGCCAAGCAAAATTTTCTAGAAACTACAAAGTTCATTTTTATGTAATTGGAACCTGAAAATGGAAATTTCAGGATATTCTGTGCACGTTGTCCCGATAGTCCCGTTTTTCCGAAAGAGTGTTTATATTGTCTTCTTACTGTCATATTTTTTTTAGAAAATACTGACAACCCCTCCCCCCCCCTAAAAAATAATAATAATAAAAAAAAATTTAAGGAAAATGCAGGAATTTAGCTTTTTTAATTTTTTCTGTGTTTTAATAATTGTATATATATATTGCATCTTTCTTGCAATGTGGGATAGCACAATTTATTTATCTTTTTGTCCAGATTCTTTCTGTGTTTCCGAAAATTAAAATTGTGTTTTCCCGAAAATAAATGTATTTCCCCCACCCCAGCCCCCACTAAAGTGATTATGGCAGCACATGATTAGCTATAAGCACCACTGCAGGCCAAATAAAGTTATTATTTTATACGTACGTGAAAAAACAAAATTAAAATATTGTTGGTGTGTACATGTCACATGAAATAAGTAAAACTAGGAGGATGAATTGGCATTAAAATACAAAACTATTAAGAAGAATGTCGCTTCCTGAATGGAACGTGGTGATTTGCAAGAATGAAGTTAATGAACTTGTATAATTATGCTATATATGGACAACAATTTAATGATATCTATATAATATGCACTGAACTAACTGATTGGACATATCAAACATATAGGGCACTTTCATTATAGCTAAATTCTCGGTTTTGGAGTCATTCAATCCGTCTCAGCTTCCGAATCAACGGAAAAATCTAGAATTTCGAAAATTCGAATGACAGGTGATGATGTGAAGAGACAATCAAAACACTCAAAGCCATTTTTCAAAATGATCGAGAACTTCACTCGAGCCTCAATCTCGGATTTGATCTCATTCGATTCGTCTCAGCTTCCAGGTCAACGGAAAAATCTAATATTTTGAATATTGAAATAGGGGTGACGATGCAAAAGAATAATTAAAAAAACCCCTCAAAATCACTTTGCTTAATTATCTGCTTTCACTCTAGCTAGAATCTCAGTTTCGGTCTTATTCGTTCTGTCTCATCTTCTAAGTCAACAGAAAAAATCAATTTTTTTGAAAAATTCGAATAAGAGGCGACGATGCAAATGAAGGAGGGGGGGGGGGGGTATGACCCCAAATCCCCCTTCTATTAACGACGTTACTGATCACTAGCCATTTCGAACATGCGGGTGAGAATGTCTAATAAAATATATAATTAGAACATCAGTGGTGGATAAACTTTTCTCAACTATAATAAATTTATTTCTTTATTAGTTTGGCTCTTTCACCACAAATATTTTCTTCCTTGTTGAAACAGGGACCATTTATTATTTCGCCAGACAACTAACCGAAACAGAATGCAAGACTTTAGGCACAATATAAATGAACACAATAAATTTGAAACACAATCGCCGCATTTACGCTTTGAATATAAATCCGAGTGTCTTGGAGATGCCATGGTAGTCTGGATGAATAGCTTACGAAAATGGAAAATATGGATAAAAAAAGAAACTTTTAGTTGGTTAAAAAAGAGTCAAAAATACTCCATATGCACAAATATAAGCTATAGGGTTTTTTTTTATGTTGAATACTCAATACTGCTGAATATACTGCTGATGCAGCTTTGTGATATACTGTATTATTTATCATAGCGTTTTTCTTGAAGCATAAAGTGAATAGTTAAGATTAAAATCTATAATTTTCCTTGAAAGTGAAAATGTAGAGAGCTTAAAAGAATAAACAATAAACTCTCTTAAAAGAGACTGACTGTTTGTATGTGTGCGCATGCGCAGTGATGTAATTTAAAATTTGGTATAGGAAAACTTCCGAGCAAGTTCCAATTTACCTCGAAGTGATTTTATTTTTTTTAAACCGATTTAGTTTATTTTGAGTTATTAAGGCCTCAGTGGAATTCTGAGTAATGTGCAACCATTCTGTGCGAAAAGAAAGCGAATGAAATGGATTTTATGATATCACATTTGCCGCACACTGATTGGCGGGACCGTTCGCACAAGAAAACCAGGTGTGATACACAGACTGAGATTAAAAACATAAAATTCTAACTTTCTCAATCTTATATATATATATATAACCATACGATTCTGATGAAATAAAATTACAAGAGTTATTGAATTTAAAAAAGTTAAGAAAATTGTAGAATCTAGGGAATTATTTTTTTATTTAATTTGTTAGATTCTTGGAAAAGCATTTTAAAAGGTTTTATTAAGAAAGAGGATAATACCCGGGGCGCAGTCAGCAGCTACCTACTGGAGACATCGCAAAGCTTGTTTTTTTTAACGCGACTGGCTGCCGTAAAAAAAAAATTGAAAATTTAGAAAAAAAATTTAAGCGAGGCATACAGCTTAAAAGGGAAAAATTGAAAAGGACACAAAAAAAGTTTAGAATAGAATTGTATTAGAGTAGAAACTCATATTCCAAATATTTTTTGAATAATTTTGTTTCAGATATGTTTAGCATTCTGAGTTTTAAAACAGGCAAACAAAACGAACGCCGCCGTTACAACTATTCAAAAATAAATAAGCAAGAAATAAATGGTTCAGTTTCTGGCAAACATAATTAAGCACCAGGTTGATGCCACCGGCAATCTTTTTGCTTCGAAACATCTCGTTAATGACAACTCTGTTAGCTTACGCAGTCATCATATAAGAAAGTCACTTTTCACTTTATTTTGGTATTCTGTTATTTATTTATTTTTTTTACCAGTTAACAAAAACCAATATTTTTTCCCCCTTTACGCTTGCTTTCATGCTTACCTCTAATTATTCCGCATCATAATTAGCATCCAAACAGCCCGATGATAAGAAAGAAGCTTGCACATCATTAATTTTCGTTTAGCGGTGTTTTTTTTTTCTTGTTTTTTTTCCACCAAAGAACGTTCCACTTATTTTTGCGGATAAGATATTTCTTTTACTTTACGATTTGCTGACCGACTTATATATTGGCTGTCACGGTTTTCAGAGAACTGTTAATTTTGAAAACAACAGCAAAAATCAAGATGTTAAATATTATAATTTATAAAACTTCAAGTATAAGTTACATATTCACAGTGAAGAAACGCAGTGCACAGTATTAACTTTAATCCTCTTCAAAAGATAAAACTTATCAAAACAGTTTAGATTAATATCTAAATAGTACGCTGAAAACGAAACATCTAAATTTCAATCCCTTTAAAACACAGCAAAACCGTAGGCGTAGCCAGGATTTCTGACAGAATAGATGCCCTGGATTTCGTATTTTTGTTTTTCCAATTACGGTTCTGATAGAGCAAGAGTTTTCAAACTACGATCCGCGAGCTGCTGTGATCCGTTCCGCGATTCGAAGTCAGATGGAGAAAGTCAACTTTATGAAATTGTATTAAAGATTTCACCAAAATATAATAGAAGCCCATTTCATTTGTATTTTGTAACATTGATTGTCATTCCTATCGACTTCTAAACTTTTCCCACATGTTGAATATATATATATATATATATATATATATATATATATATATATTCAGGACATCTTCCGGGAGTGTCGTCATGACATAAAGCTGCCTTAACCGGGAAGTGGGGGGTCACAATCCCCCCCGGCTACTTTTAATATATTGCTGTTCTTTTCTTTCATTATATTTCATTTATATATATATATATATATATATATATATATATATATATATATATATATATATACATATATATATATATATAATTTAAATGGGATGTTACCACAAAAACTTCGTAAACAACTTGACAGAATTTTTATTATTACATTTTTCTAATATATATATATATATATATATATATATATAACTCAATAATTAGAAAAAGAAAAAAGAAGAATGACATTGTATCAAAATTTCGCCGGGGGGGATTGTGACCCCCACTTCCCGGTTTAGCCAGCTTTATGTCATGACGACACTCCCGGAAGCGGATACAATGTCGCCAACCAAGTACATATACTAATACTTTAAATGACTAATACTTTAAATGATTAACATTTAAAGTATTAGTATATGTACTTGGTTGGCGACATTGTATCCGCTTCCGGGAGTGTCGTCATGACATAAAGCTGGCTAAACCGGGAAGTGGGGGTCACAATCCCCCCCGGCGAAATTTTGATACAATGTCATTCTTCTTTTTTCTTTTTCTAATTATTGAGTTGTATAGAAATGTACTTGTCTGAGCAGCTTGGCGCCTTTGAGTATATTTTCAATTGTCAGTTTTTAGATGTGATTGATGTAATATTTATATGTATATATATATATATATATACAGGGTGTCACAAAAACATTGACCTCGGCTTTTATTCCTTAAATATTGATCTTAGACATATATAATAAATTACAAAGTTGTATAAAAAAAGGTACAGAATTTTATGAAATCGATTAAAATTCTCAGGGGATTAAATGTGAAGAAGTACAAAATTTAAATTTTTATACGGCCTCGTACAAAAACATTTCCAATGAGTAAAATGTGCCCCATACACTAATAAAGTGATGCACAAAATTTCAGCATTTTATCATAAAAAGTCCCAGAGATGTGTTTAAACAAAGTGGGTGACAGATTAATCACACATTAAAATATAAATGTTTACAGCAAGAGTGCAAATGACGCAATGCAGAAATGCATCATAGGCAAATGTTATCTGCCTCTTATCTTTAATGGATCT
>OX578135.1:152206286-152276286 GCA_951213105.1 Amaurobius ferox | reverse complement strand
ACAACAGATAAAAATGATGATTATTTTAACATAGTAAAACAAAACGAGTCAATCATGCCGATAAAGTGGTATAACACTAGACTTATGCTGTTTTTATGCAGCAGCAGACTCATGTAGCAGCAGATACAGAGATTTTAAGCTTACGAGATGGACGCCGACGGAGAACTCGGCGCAATGTAACAAATTGTGTTTTAAGAGTGTTATCTAATAAAGTAGATTTTTGTAATCTGAAAAGTCTCTTCCCTGGACTATATCAACAACCATTGCACACACACACATGTATGTATATATATATATATATATATATAATAAAAAATGCAAAACCTGCCCATATGCTTCTCATACTCAAATTACAAACCATGAAAGTCTTCTGCCTTTCTGCAAAATTTTTAATTGCATCTACCGTTTATCTTGTAACATATGCAATCTATCATATATAGGACAAACTAGTAATCCCATTCATCTACGTATGAATGTACACAGAGATCATGTCAAAAAATATATTCTAAATAATAATTTTCTTCCTACTTCCAATAAAATTGAATATAAACACTTTGCCAAACACGGTTTTGAAAATATTACTATACATATTTTAGATATAAAAACAAAATCAGCAGATAGGATTTATTTTGAAAACTACTATATTAAATCACATTGTACTCTTTTTCCATATGGATTAAATCAAATGTATCTAAATGGTAATGTTGTAAAAAATAATTTTGTAGATAATAAATATTCTATTTTTAATCACCTTTTTTTGAAACCCCATTTAAATGATAGTGAATCAATCAAACTCAAAAGATTTAAACGAGGAAAGGGACATTCCAATCTTAATGATCATAAATCTGAGATTATAACTCTACATAATCAATTTAATAGAACTTTTCAATGGAAATTCATTAGATCCTGGGTTTTTGCAGTAAAGAAAAAACATTTAAATAAGGTTTATGCCATTTTTTTAAATCTTGCTAATGAACATTTTAATCATATTTTCTTTGATTTGCTTATTACAAGATCACAGTTTTTAAATTTAAAACTAAATCAGTTTCATTATAATAATACAACTACTAATTCTTATTGTGTTATCTCTTTCAAACATCCTATATATGATTCTATAAATTTTGGACATCTGTTTAACAAGTTTAAACATTTATTGCCTATTGGTGATTTATTTGTTTCAAAGACATTCAAATACAATAAGCCTATTGGTAGGTCTATATTTAATTATAATGAAGTTTCACAATCGCTCTCTATTGATCATTCTTTTCAGTCAATTGTAGATAGTGAATGTATTTGTAAATTAAATAAATTTGCTAAATTTCTAAATCCTGACTTGGGGCACATAGTTACAGGAGATTTAGACCTTGTTAGTGACAATGTGTTAAGAACCATTATGTCATTTGGCACTAAATTTAGGATACCTTCTTGTAATAATTCTTTTAAAGTCTTAAAATCAATTAATCTTGATCTTGATAAATATATATATAAATTAGCTTGTAAATACGCTCTGCCATTAGAGGCATTTAATATGTGGAAATTTACTATATTAGAATCAATTAAAAATGCTATTAGAGATATTAAATTGTCTAGATCTTTATATAATATTGATAATATTAAACATTCCATTAATGATTTACAAAGATCCTTTGTTATCACCTATGTTGATAAAGCCTCTAATAATTATGCTATTATCTGTAAAAAATTTTATATTCAATTTCTGTTAGATTATTTAAAAAATAATAGTCTTTTTAAACCTGATTTACATTCCATCAATAGTATTAAATTGAAAATTATCAATATGTATAATGATTTAAATATTAAATATAAATATCTTAAATTTCCTTATATAGTGCTTATTCCAAAATTTCATAAAAATCCTATTAAATTTAGAACAGTTACTAGTGGCCATAATACTTACTCTACTACTGCGAGTAAATTATTACTAAATTCTTTAAATCTAATAAATAATAGTTTAAGCCAGACTAGCAATAACTACCATATTCTAAATAATAGTAAAGAATTAAAGAATAAATTAACATCTCTTAGAAAAATAATAGGATTTCAAACTTTTGATTTTAAAGATCTTTTTAATAATATTAAGATATCTGATCTATATGATGTAATTTTAGCTCTATATAATGCTTATATTACACCTCTTTCAAATCAAATTAAATTTAAAAATTTTCCTAAACTTCTTCACTTTGTTATTTTCAATAATTATATTTTTCAAGGAAATAAATTATACTTACAAGTCTCAGGAGTTCCACAGGGTGGCTGTAGTAGCAGTATGCTAGCTAATTTATACCTTTATCATTATGAAATGTCATTTACTTCAATAGATTATACTTTTTACAGATATGTTGATGATCTGATTTGCTTAGTACATACAGAAAATTATCTCATAGATATAGATTACTATCCAGACAATTTGGAATTAATACCTAATGAAGCTACTATTAATAAAAATGTTAATTTTTTGGATTTAAATCTTTTTATTGATCCTTCTAATAGAATTGTTACAAATTTATATGATAAAAAAGACTTTTATAATTTTAATATTAATAAAATATTACCTTTTAATTCCTGTAACTCGATTCAATTGTTTAGAAATATTATACTCAATCAGCTTTTTAGAATTTATAGATTATCTGATAAAAAATTTCATGCTATGCATATCAATAATCTCAAAATTACTAGTAATTTATATAAATATCCCACTTATTTAGTAAATAGTATTGTTAAAAAATTTAAAATAGCTGGATTTTTATAATTCTTTCCATAGTATCATATAATTCTATTCATAGTATCTTATATTAGCCAGTCATCTCCATTTTTTTTTTTTTTTTTTTTTTTTTTCCATTCACTTCCCACTTCAGCATTACCTTTATTTGCCCCTCTTTTTAGTAGCTCTTTTTGTATATTAATACTTTTTCTTTACATTTCGCTTCACAGTTTTTCAATTCTTATGAATGGCAACAGTAAATGGTTTTTTATTTTTTCTTTACGAATGGCAACACTGGTCTCTTCTATCAGTGTTCCCTCGATCCCTGTAATGAATCGTCTGTACACACGCTGTGCTTTTTCCAGGTATTCATTTTTTCTTTTTTATTCCATCTTTATGTATGTCGTCCAAGTAGAAATAGTTCATAGATTTAATCTATCTATTTCTTCAGAAACATACATTTTTGAGTTTGCTTCTACAAAAAACTTGGACATGATTAGATTTTTGTAGAGGTTAACAATTCATGATTTAGGCTTAGAGCCTCGTCCATGTGTAAGGCGTTTGTGCTTGATTTCGTTTGTTATACTTATTTCGATTCCATACCTTTGTATTATATTTTTCATTGACTTGTTGATTCGATATTAATTTTTTTATTTTTTCCATATGCTTGAGGATTAATTGATTTTTACATTTGTTTTGTACGCCAGTTAGATAGTTGAATTTAGTTTAAGTTTTTCTTTTTTTGTTTCCATACCTTTTAATTTGGTTGATTTTCTGTAACTTGATAGCTAGTGTTTTGTATTTTTAATCCATTTGATTGTTGATTTGCTGTATTATATTTTATTCTGTGGGTGTTAGACAAAAGATTTATGTAAATCATTTATAGAGTGTTTTATATTATCCATATTACATATAGATCTAGATAAATTGATACTCCAAATGGCATTTTTAATAGATTTTAAAATAGCAAATTTCCACATATTAAATGAAAGTATATATATATATATATATATATATATATATATATATATATATATATAGTTTATATATACATATGATCAATCTCTGGTATAAATAATACAAGTAAATTAAAATTCTTCAATATATATATATATATATATATATATAAGATATCATACCGTGCTAACTGAGTATAGTCCTAATCTGTAGGAATTCGATTTTTCCTGACAGCCGCAATAACAAATAAATAAATATAAACATGCTCGGCAAAAATCGTTGTTATATGCAAAATTCGGCGATTTTTTTTTAAACAAAAATTTCATAATTTGCATCTTATTATATGTGCTTTTGAATTAAAAAAAAATATCAATTTTACGCATACCAAACTCAAAAAACCTTTTTATTCTTTTTGCGAAACCCAGGTGTAATGTACCCCTGCAGAAGAGCACCGGATTCAAGGTTAATGGGACATTAACTATTATTATTGTTAACATTAACTATTGAACATTGTCTATCATTATTTTAAGGACCTTGCACCGGATTAACACCAGTGCATGGTGCTCGCGACCGACATGTTGCAGATCTCTGTATACGATTTAGGAAAAATTCTTACCACCCAGTACAAATTCATCATTTTATTTTAAAAGAGCCGATATACAAAAGAATGATAAAATATATCCGTTGACATTCAATATTAATCCAATTTCTACTATCCATGATAAATATAAAGGAGCCAACGCCGTATACAGAATTCAGAGGGTGGGGGGTGGGGGAACTGTTGAGGAAGATACATTCTAAATATTTGATGCGAGTTCTGTGCGACAGAGGCACGTTGGCTCGCTAAGAAGCTTAGAAATCGAAAATGTTTGTTTATTTTAGGATTGTTACTTTTTTTTTTTTTTCGATTGCGTGACGCCAAAGACCCGGAGGAGGAGAACAGATATTTTTATGTCATTTCAGCATCACGAATCGACAAAACAGGATTTCTTTTTGAAAGGAAGGGAGGTTCCGGTGCTTTTCTAGAATAGCTAATTTCAGAGAGAGAAGCAGTCAATCTGCGAATAAAATCATCTTCCTTGCTCGCGTGTGTGACTGAAATATGCAAGACACGTTAATGTGTTTCCCTTTCTGTTGTGTGCGCTAGAAAGTTTCGTATCAAAACATTTCTGCGAGATGCGATCAGATAGATTGTCGACTGAAGAAAAAACAAGAAAGTTCAATCATGGATAAAGAATTGATTATGAAAGACTTTCCAACCGAAATGCAATTTTATTTAAACATATCTAATATGCGATACATTCAGCACTGATATATTTTAAATTATCACAGTACTACAGTAATTTATTATATTTAAAAACTTGAAACTTCGTCGAAAAAAAAATGAACTTAAGTCAAATGACGTCATCGAAATAAAAATCGTCTGGCTCTCTATGTAAAAGTGGTGAATATAATGGTGTTTAAAGAATCCTTCGAGAGGTTGGTGGCAGGGAACGATACCTGTGGATGTCGCTGACACTGGATTCCCGTCTAAATTGAGTGGCATCGTCCGAAAAACAACCTTAGTGGAAAACAAATACCTTACACCTTCGGGTAGGTCGGACGACCTGGGTCGAAAGAAAAAAAAAAGGAAAGAAAGAAAGCAGTTTAATGAATCCATTCTTTGATAAGGGTCTCTATACTACTAAGAAAAGAACTAAAAATATTAAAGGGTATAATAGAAAAATTACATATTGAATTCTATAATCTTTCTTTACATAATTTCATTTCATCCCTGTCATATAAAATAATAATAATAAATAATAATAATATCTTAAAATAATATCTTATTAAGGATTTACTCAAATGCTGACGTATTTACAATTCACTATTATATATATAACGTCAATAACCCAACTGAACGATAATAAGCTTACCCTTTGTAGAAACTTCTTAAAAAAGCAAAGTTCTTAGCCAATCTATAAAAGAAGAGAAGTTTCTAAAAGTCGCCAAGTTGGCAATATTTTGTCAATTACGTTGTCAATGTCACCGTATTTTTCACCAAGCTTACGCGACCCAGACCTTCAAACTATAACAATGGGTTTCAGTTAGGTATTATTAACAATATGGATACACTTCCGTTACATACTTCTGTTTCATCCCCGTTACATTCCTTTTATGATTTACTCTACGGCCTAAGATGTTCCACGTTTAGAAATAAAGAGTGAGAACTTATCTATTTGTAATTCTATATATACAACTTTGCATTTTTGTATATTCTGTACTTGTTCGAGTATTGAACAGGATTGTCAAAATGTTTGATTCCGTTTTTGAAAAGTTATCTTTTGAAAAGGTAAACTGATACGTTTGTGAGTTACAAACGAGGAAAACTGATACGTTTGTGAATAACAACGAATAAGGTTTTAGATTACACTTTTGAAATCAAGGAAACGGAAGCAAACATCGGTGGAAAATTGTTAAAACCTAGTTTCAACAGAGCTGGTAAATCTTCTCGTAAGGTAATTTTCGACAAAGTATAGAAAATGTATCGGTATTTAGAAACTCTTTCGTAAATATTAATATTTTCACTTAGAGATTCAGTTTAAAACATAAAATTACTTTTCTGTATAGAAGTATGATGAAAACACGAAAACACACATCTTTAGATATGTTTTCAGTCGACGAGATCGAATTTGACATTGCTGGAAAATTATCAAAAGCCAGTTTCAGAATATGAGATGAAAAATCCCCCAAAGTTAATTTTCAACAAATTATAGAACATGCATTGGCGCGTAGAAATTGAACCGTAAATATTCTTCTCTTTATTTGAATAATCGGTGAAATTGGGATATAAAATTGCTTTTCTGTGAAAGTATGATAAAATATGAAACATGAAATGAACAAATGTTGGCCGTTTTAAATCCACAAACACGTGCATGAGGTACTCTGTAAACATATCCTTAGAATTTTTTTTTTTTTTTTTTGCAACAAAGAAAAGTTAAGAACAAATCAGTAAACTCAGTTTATTTCTACTTTCCTTATATACATAATGTATAAGGAAAGTATTGTGACGGGGTCAAAAATTCGAATTCGAGTTTTCGACGGGAGAGCACGTTTCAAGCATCCCTGATCACGAATCAAACCTTTTGAAGATGATGTCTGTGTGTGTGTGTGTGTGTGTGTGTATGTGTCAGTGAGTCTGTGGAGACAATATCTCACGAACAAATAGAGCGATTCGAATGCAATTTGGTATAAAATTCACAATCCGTGAATACTGGAAGCCAATTGTTTATAAACGTAATCGAATGTTCAGAACCTCCTAAATTTTCGACTGACATTTTGAAAAAATCGTCAAAAAAATAAAAACCTTTAAAAAAGTTACACAAACAGACATTTCTTATGTAATTTTTCCTTAGAAAACGATTGACATAAACTGTAGAACGCTAGCATGAACCGTTCTCGAGATACTGCACATTTTAAAAATAAATTTATCAAAAAATCCCATAAATTAAACAAAATATATTAATTGTTGAGAAACATGTTCACTTTTCATATGTAATATCATGCGATAAATTGGGTGACATCATTCTTGTGGATCTAGCTCGTTCTATTCATGAGAAAAGATACTTTGAGTAATACTTTTGTATTTGAACGCCATTAATCATTTATAAGCTATAAGAATAACTTATTTCTCCGTCCATAATGCTTGGCGATATTTTGGCGCCGAATTTGGCGGAATATCGCCAACTTGGCGAGTTTTTTAAATGTTGCCAAATTAACGAAAATCTCGCCAAATGGATAGAAATGACACTAAATCAATGAAAGTAGCGACTCATTGACGAAAATTCAATATCTTGGAAAGAATATGAATATAAATATCTACTATAAGAAAAGCCTATTTTTTATTGTAAATGTAGTAAATTAATTGCATTATATAAGGAAAGTGATGTGTTGCCCACATCAGATTTTTTCTTTTAAGAAACATTCCTGAGTCAAGAAAACTTTCAGCAAGAGATTTCCTAAGCAGCTCCTCGATTTTACGGAGTCAGTTTAGAACCATCATTATCCTTATACTGTAAAACATTTGCATGCCTGTTACTGAAAGTTTCATGGGAATCAGCTGTACATAATGGGGAGGAAGGTTCCTGATAGTTATGATATACAAAAATAACGCTTCGGCAGACGATCATTAGTTGAATATTTCAGAAATAAAGCTGGAATTTTCATGAACGCCTGTCATTGTAACTTTTCTTATCAGTTTGTCGAAATGATCAAAAAAGTAGCTGAAAAAAATGAGCAGAATGATCTACATTACTCTTGCTTTTCGGTGTTCTTTACGCAGTGGTCTTTAGCCGATAACTGCACTGGCATCAAGTAAACTTTTTATGCGCCTCAATTTCACGAAGTGAGCCGTACGCAATCAGCTTAGAATCTTATTAGACATCTCATTATCCATGGATCGGTTTCGCATTATTCAGTAGTACGAACTTTTTATCGCCCTTTTGTGCAAAAGTACGCTTAAAAAGCGCGAAATGTTTGTTCTCTGATGGTGATATGTAGCTAAACAGGAAGCTCGATTCAGCAGAACACGTGAGCACTTGTGCAATGATTGCTCTCACGCTAAACACTGGGAACAGATTATATGAGTACATTCGATTACGAGACAAATAATGAGCACCTGCCACTTCTACATATTCCGTTAACTACATATTCCCATTATGAATTCCCAGGTTTCGTACACGCACGGGCTCATATACAAATATTCAGATTCGTACTAGCTCTTCACATGCATCTGATTTTAAATTAATAGCTTAATTCCATATTCTGCGCGCATACAATCCTCCTGTAACAGCACGCTCAAATGCCCCCCCCCCCCCCCCCCACACACACATACAACGAACACGGCGTAATGAGGAGTATCTTGAATGGGTATCTAGTGACATATGAACCTGTATTATATATCCATTTCACGAAGCCTCAATGAAAGCTGCCAAATTTTGCAGGATTCCGCAATTCCCTCCCCAAATCGAAATGGAGCGGGAGAATATCGCGTCTCGGAGATTAATGAAAACTTTCCGAGGTAGAAGGAAACCGTTTTAATCCAAGTTGAATGGCTTGTACGAGCCATTCGAGGGTCCTATTTAAGTATCTTCGGATTAATGCACGATTTATTAATATGGAACAGTTGACGCAGCAGATTCTGATTGATCAAGCGTCGCTTTACTACGATGTAGCTTAAACTTCAAGTCCTATAGTTGAGTAAGAAGCTTTCCTAGACATTGGTTTTCTACTTTCCTTAAAATATATATATGGTGATGTATAGGGGAAGTACTAGAATAATGTCGAAAATCAGAACTCGAGTTTTCGACAAGTTTAGAATTCCTTAGAACACAAAAAAACTTTTTTAACCTAACGTCTGTATGTCGGTCTGTCTGTGTGTGTGTGTGTCTGTGCAATGTCCGTGTAATGTCTGTGTTTGGGTTTCTGTGTGTTTCTGTGTGTCTGTGTGTGTGTGCAATGTCTGTATGTGTATGTGTGTGTCTGTGCAATATCTGTGTGTCTGTGCAATGTCTGTCTGTGCAATATCTGTGTGTCTGTGCAATGTCTGTCTGTGTGTGTGTGTGTGCAATGTCTGTATGAGTATGTGTGTGTCTGTGCAATGTCTGTGTGTGTGTGTGTTCAATCTACCTCATAACCTAACTGACCAAATTTCCTAAAATTTGATAAATTTGTCACTTTTTGGATTACCCTGCTGCTGATTAGATTTCGATGCGGTTCGGGAAAACAGAACCAGCTCTTTTTGCGCATAGTCAGGCAAAATTAACAAAATCTGAAATGAAAGAATAAATATGCTCAAAGGGATTAACTAAGTACTCGTTTTATATGTCATTTTTGACGTCGAAATAAATGAGACCAACCTTATTAATAAAATCGTTATTGCGATATTTCAGTTTTTTAATTTCGAGGAGCTAGCTAATGTTTTAAAAAGCATGAAGTTGCCAAATGAAAAAGAAGATGTATTTAAAAAGTGAAATGGATGAAACTTCAAATAATCTGCGTCAGTTTATGTAATAAAATCAATTTAATAGATTATGAACAAGAAAATGAATTTGAATCAGTAGGGAACGTCATGTGCTGCTCATATAAGATTTTTCATACTATTTATATAAAGATTGCTCGCATTGTATGGGGAGTTTCCATATTTAACTTAATCTGGTGTTTGCCAGTGGGATTCAAATCTTCGAGGCTCTAACTAATCAGGTTCTATTCATCATAGTAACATGAAATTTAGTATGTCGTTTTCTTTTGTGGTATGTTTTCATTCTTTTGATTGTGAACATAATTGAGCTAGCCTGTACTAGGCCCGCCATAGAAATGCACTCGTTTTTTTTTTTTTTAAATAATTCGAACACCGGAACAGGTAAGAAAGTCCAAACTAGTATGGCATTTCTTTTTGTAGAATATTGCAATTCTGAAACTTACAGGCCAGCCCGTCTTGTACCCATTATAGAAATGTACTCGTTTTTGGGGAATAACTCGAGAACGGGAGCAGCTACATAGTCTGGGTCGTTGTCTTTTGAGGTATATTTCAGTTCTTTGGATTTTGAACCTTATCGGATTAGCCCGTCTTGGGTCTGCCATAGTACTCGTAGTTTTTGAGGAATAACTTAAGAACCGGATCAGCGAAAAAGACCAAATTAGATATATCGTTGTCTTTCATACATTTAAGTTATATACATTTTAATAAATACATTTTTCATATTTTTACGTTGCACACACACACTAAAAAAATAAATAAATAAATAAAAGGGGGTTCACTAAAACACTACTCTCTCCCTCTTCCCCCATTTAAATATTTTCAGATCTACTGATTTATTGATTCGTAATCAAATTGCCAGTTCACATTTTTTAAACATACCTTTAACTTCCATAAGAATGCAACCTCGCTTCTACCTTAGCGAAAGTAAGCGAGGAGAGAGAAGCGTTAGCATTCACAGTATTATGTATGGGAAAAGTACTATAAAACGAATTTTCTAAGGATTTCATTTTCTAAGGATTTTCTAAGGATAAGTTATTTTCAGAGGTGAAATAGAAATGAGTGCATATAAAGAAATATTTGAAAAAAAAATCTGATGTGGACAGCACATGATTTTCCCTACAGACTGAAATTCCTAATACAATAAATAAAGCTCAGTTGCTCAAACTGACACGGATACTTACATGATATTATATCCAGTTTGCAGTTTAAATACGTCTTCTTATTCATTAGGCAAATTGATGCATTTTTAAACGTCGCCATCTCTTCAAAATTTCAAAAAGCTTAAATACCTCGAAAACGGTTCGACCTAAAATAATGGAGCCGGCCTTATTCATTTCGTTGTTAAATGACACGTGTAAAACAAGCATTTAATGGACACTTTTAAGCAATACCTTGTCCTTTATTTCAGATTTTAACGGTTTTCCGATCCATTTCACAAAAAAAAAAAAGATTAATTCTATGTTTTCGAATCGTACCAAAATATAATCAGCACCTGGGTAATTCACAGGTGACTTGCGTACCATATTTTTAGAAATTTTATCGTATAGATTTTTAACTACAGTGAAAAACATCGTCAGCTCCTCAAAATTTTTACGATATGGCTAGCAAAGAAATATATATCCATTCTAGCTCGAAAACGGATTGACTCAATTTCGCAAAATTTGTTAGATAAATATATCTCAGTGGGATACTCTGGAGCCGATTAGATATTGGTGCTATTCAGAAAGGAACGACCTGCCTCTTTTTGCGAAATGGCTCGCAAAAGTCGTCAAAATCCAAAATAAAGACTAACATGCCCAAATGTATAAGTTAAATGCTTTAATTTTTGACGACGAAAATATTAAGACCAACCCCATAACTCTAGGATTCATCGTTCTCGAGATATTTCAGTTTATTCTTATTTATTAATTTTACCACGTCGTCTTTGAAGATGCGCTCAGTCGCCAAATGAAAAACGAAAATTGAAATAAAACTGCAAATTCAGTGTCATATCAAATAATTATCAATGTTTTTTTTTAAATTAAAACTTAATTTAATGATTTATAAGAGGAAGAAAGTGTTAATTCAAGTCTGTAGGGGTAGTCATGTAGTCTTGTGTTGTCCACATCAATGATACATAGATATGTGTGAACTAACATTAATAATGCTATACACCTGACTGTATCTGCATTACAAATTGATAATATTATACATTTTATAAAAAACTGAAATGTGTCGTTAGATAAGAATTTTCAACAAGCATATGTCAATTAAACAGTAAATGAGTGAAAATATCAAACACGACAGTTCTCTTTGAAAAACTGTTAATATGACTGTTCATAAACTGTTCATGATTTTTAAATCCAAAATCCAATTTGACATTCCATCTACCTCAAAACCTATTGTGTACAACAGACATTTTTTTTAACCAGTGGAGAAAAAAATGGCTTAAATCCGTTTTATCTGTAAGCTGCTTATAAAGATCGCGTGCCACCCATGCAAAGAAGGAGATAAAAAATGTATCATTTTTTCCCCCCTTTACGTACAGGGAAAGTATTGGAATAGGGTCGAAAATAAGCAAGAAAGATCAATCATGCGTAAAGCATTGATTATGAAACACTTTCCAATGCAATGCAATTTTATTTAAACGTCTCTAAAATGCAATACATTCAGCGGTGATATTTTTTAAATTATCACGGTATTACAATAATTTATTTTACTTAAGAACTTAAAACCATGGAGATAAAAATACTTTTTAACTCCATGCTTAAAACTTCATCGAAAAAGGCTATGCTATAAATTCGTCTGCTTCTCCATGTAAAATCCAATGAATATTTCATTCATATAACCTATATTCCAGACTACAGAGCTAAATAATTGTGACTTAAAAAAATTCAGCAATTCTTATACAACTCATCTTACAACTTAATTTGTTTACACTCTGCATTCGTTAATATTAGGCTTAGTTGCACAAATAATTAAAGTTTGATCATTTAAACTCAAAAATATTGTAATTGCGTTTGCACAAAATATATAAAGCGATTTTGAGGACGGATGCAACACTAAATATAAATTTGTAAGAATTATTTCCCAGTGTCAAAAATCACGATTTTGACACTGGGAAAGAAGATGGATGCCATATTTTTTTTTAAATGGATCACGTGATCTCTTCATATAATTTTTAATTAAAGAACTACCGAACATATTTGGCTGAAATTTTTTTTATATTATATTTTATGGGATAATTCGAATATTTCCTAAAATTTTCAAAGCAATTTGCAAATTTTAACTTCGTTTTAAAAATGTTTGAAAAATTAGGTCCCATAAGGTTTAATGTATTTCACATTTTCAACCCGGGTTCAATCCAAAACAAATTGGGTGATATTATTCATTTACATTCCCATATGTTCCACAGACAGTCTGAACAACATACTAAAATTTTATTTTGATAAAATCATTTTTACGGTAGTTATCGTGCGAACGGACAGACAAAATGACCAAAGTCATAAACACTTTTCAACTATGTTGGAAAGTGTTAAAAATATAATTTTCGAAGATTCTGCATGTTTCGGGTGTACAGCGTTCCCCAAACTACTGAGGTACATGAAAAAATTCAAAGGGTACTTAACTCATGACAAATTGTTTAATTTATTATATTATTATTGCAAAGATATTTATAATTACATAAATCAAATAATTTTTTTCTAATTAAATAAGCCAACTAGCATAAATCCATCGTTGCTTGGAATTTGAGAATCAAACATCTGAACACGACCCTCTGTACAAATAATACTAAAAAAAGTCCATCTACAACCATATTTTATTCCCATCTGCAACATCGAGGTATAATTATGGTCGATCTGCAACAATATTTTGTCCATATTTGAAATTACGCAATAATTTTTTTTTCTTCTTCAAATTCCTACTGCAACATGCAACTTTCACACATTTAGCTTCCGTTTAAAAAAAAAGGCGGGGTGGAGGGTGGGGGGGGGGAGATATTCTAGGTTAAAAACTAACAGAGGAAATAGAGTTTTCAGGATGTGTAGGTTTTATCGATTTGAATGCTCCTTTTCGGGATTTTTCAGGGGTTTTCTGCAAAAATTTACAAATTCACTTAACTTTTCGAAATTTTTAGCAACTTTTCGGATCGTTAACTGAATTGAAAAAAACAAAACTAAATAAACCCCGCGAGTTTCAAGGCCAAGTATTAGCTTTGGAATAAACGAAATATACATACATATTCATGTAAAAACATGGATTGATAGAAATTATACAAGTTTAATAAAATAATGTATAATACATTAATGAAACAGTGTACTATTGTAATAGCTGCAGATGATGATAATACAAAATGTTATTATTAAAACTTACGCGAATGAGATTAAATCTCAGCAAGGATCAATAATGCATAAAACATTGATTATGAACCACTTTCCAACTTCAATACAATTTTATATAAACATCTCTAAAATGTGATACATTCCCCCCAATAATACTTTTAAAATTATCACAATATTATATTAATTTATTATATTTGAAAACTTAAAACTTCATCGAAAAAAATGAACTTCATTCAAATGACGGCATTGAAATATAAATTGTCTGGTTTAAATATCTCTAAAATGCGATACATTCCCCGGTAATATTTTTAAACTTATCATAATACTACAATAATTTATTATATTCGAAAACTTCATCGAAAACAAATGAACTTTATTCAAATGACGTCATCGAAATATAAATCGACTGGCTTTCCCTATAAAAGCAGCATTTCATTCATTAACGTTTTTCCATTCCTTTCATTCATCACAATACTATAATAATTTATTTTATTTAAAAACTTAAAACCATGGAGATACAAGTAATTTAACTCTATGCTTAAAATTTTATCGAAAAGATCGTCTGGTTCTCTGTGTAAAATCAATAAATGTTTCATTCATATCAGCTATATTGCAGACTCCATGAGCTAAATAATTTTGCGTTAAAGAAATGCAGCAATTCTTATACAACTCAATCTACATATTTTGCTGTTTACATTCTTCATGAGTGAAAATTAGGCTTCGTTGTAGAAATAATCAAAGTTTGATGATCATTTAAACTCAAATGTATTGCAATTGCGTTGTTTCAGTATGTAGATACACAAAATTTAAGCAAAAATAAAGAGGTTTTAAGACGGATACAACACTCAATATGAATTAAAATGAACTTTAAAAATCACGATTTTAACACAAGATGGATGCCATATTTTATTTTGAAGTGGGTCACGTGATCTCTTCATATAATGGTCACGTAATCTCTTCATATAAATGGTGTAATTATTATTTTAATTTTTATTTAAAAAACTACTGAATATATTTTGCTGAAATTTTTTTATATATATTATGGGATAATTTAAATATTAACTAAACTTTCGAAGCAATTTGTGAATTTTCAATTCGCTTAAAAATGTTTGAAAAATTAGGTCCCACAGGGTTCAGTGTATTTCATTTTTTCAACCCGGGTTCAATCCAAAACTAATTGGGTGATATTATTCATTTATATTCCCATAGGTCCCACAGACCGTCTGAACAACATACTAAAATTTCATTTTGATAAAGTCATTTTTACGGCAGTTATCGTGCTGACGGACAGACAGACAGAATGAAGAAAGTCAAACACTTTTCAACTATGTTGTAAAGTGTTAAAAAGGTTACGCAATCGCTGTAAGTTTGGGAAACAATGAACAAACTATTATTAAATTGACGTCTGTGCATATGCGTGTGAAATGTATGTATGCGCTATAGCCCAAATTCCATTTGCTGAAATTTCACGTACGTGTAAAAATATATATTTCTATAGCATCCTGCACATAACGGAATTAATGTGAGTAGAACAAAAAGGGCAACACAGAAATATGTACTCCAACGGAAATTTACACAAAGGGAGAGATTACGGAAATTTATACAGAGACAATTCATACAACGGGACAAAACATTAAATTACCCCATTCAAAGAATTCATGACACAACAGGCTAGCAAGTTTTTAACGATTGCGATGGAACAAGAGAACTCTTAAATGGAATGTAAAACAAATTTATATTCTCCAGTCAAACCGAAAATGAAGGAATAAAAGTTGTTTAAGCAAAGTACGACCCTTTCTCGAAATAAATTATTTTTCGTCGGTAACCCAGTTTCAGTTCTTTTGTCGCTGGACGGACGCCCATATTTCAGGAGACGTTAAGATGTGATGTTGAATCCCGTATCGTGGATGTTTGAGAGTGAGCAAAATTAAGTTTTGCGGAAAGATTTATTCGTTTGTTTTCAAAGTTTACGACTGAACATCAGTTCCAGCGCGGAATAAAACGCTTGAAAGGAAGTAATAACAGGAGCTGAGGAATCGCCATTTATGGTTTTCGAGCAATAATTTATTCGGGAGAAGAGGGGTTCCTGCACAGTATGTAGGGTATAAAGAATAAATATGTTTGCAACGGGGGAGAAATTTCCGTCTGTGTTACCAAAACTCTTTTATAGTGTTCTGAACCTGAAATGGATTATATTATAGAATTTCTTTTTTTTTAACGACATAATTTGTTTTGCGTTTTAGTTGCATATTTTACTTTTTTTATGCAATTTATATCTTTATTAAGTTTTTTATTTAAACGGAACTAAAAAGTTCAGTTCAAATAAAATTCTGTAATATCCGTGGTGCGAAGATTAAATTTTAAAAAGTATAAAAATATTTTGTTATTAATAGAAATATAATTTTTTTTTTACTTTACTTACTTCTAAACTTTACTTTACTAACTTGTAAATTTGTGAACATGTAAAACCCAAATTCAAAAACTGCTCTGAGACTGGGATAAACCAAAATTCATGGACTCAGATCAAAGAGCAATAATAATCAAATCCAGAATAAATATAAATAAGCATTAATTTTGTGGAGGAAAATAATTAATGAAATATGCCGGCAAAGAATTTTATTTTCAGACATATTACATGGTGAAAACATCAAGTATAGTAATTTGAACACAATCAACATAATTCTCTGATATTTTTTGAGAATAAAATGCACATTCAAAATAAATAATTTAACTATTGATTTTCAACTTGAGCTTAAGAGCTCTTTAATATCCGAAACTTTAGGCTGGGTAATCATTTTTACTTTCCTTATATACATAATGTATGAGGAAAGTATTGTGACGGGGTCGAAAATTCGAATTCTAGTTTACGACGGGAGAGCACGTTTCAAGCATCCCTGATCACGAATCAAACATTTTTGAGGTGATGTTTGTGTGTGTGTGTGTGTGTGTCAGTGAGTCTGTGGAGACGATAACTGACGAACGAATGGACCGATTCGAACGAAATTTGGCACAAAAATCACAATCCGTAAACACTGGAAGCCTATTGCTTTTATACGCAAGCGAATGTTCAGAACCCCCCTAAATTTTCGAGTGAAATATTGAAAAAATCATCAAAAAATCAAAACCTTTAATAAAGTTACGCAAATAGACATTTCTTATGTAAATCTTCATTAGAAAAAGATTGATATAAATTTTAGAAAGCGAACATGAACCGTTCTCGAGATATTGCACATATTTCAAAAACATTATCAAAAATTCATATAAAATAAAAAAAAATATTTCCTATTGAGAAACATGTTCACTTTTCATATGTAATGCCATGCGATAAATTTGGTGACATCATTCTCGTGGATCTAGTTCGTTCCATTCATGAAAAAAGATACTTTGAGTAACACTTTTGTATTTGAACGCCAATAGTCATTTATTTGCTGTAAGAATAACTTATTTCTTCGTCCGTAACGCTTGGCGAGATTTTGGCGACGAATTTGGTGGCATGTCGCCAACTTGGCGACTTTTTTAAATGTTGCTAAATTAAAGAGAAACTCGCCAAATGGATAAAAATCACGCTAAATCAATGACGACTCATTGATGATGACGACATGGAAAATGACGACTCATTGACGAAAATTCAATATCTTGGAAAGAATATAAATAACTACTATAAAAATAATCTATTTTTTTTTTCTGTAAAAGCAGTAAATTCATTGCATTATATAAGGAAAGTCATGTGCTGCCTACATCAGATTTTTTAATTTGGCTCCCTCAAGTAGATAATAGAAATTCAAAAGTACTTAAAATTCTTGAATCACACAACTCAACTTCTTTTGTTTGTCGCGACTCCATGCTGAGCATCAGTCCAAATAGCCTCTCTCCTGTGATAAACAGAACTGCTGACAGAATTTTCGAGCCCATATGTAGTAGCTGCGCGAGGTCCCCTATACCCCCTATTTTAAAGTTATTGTCTTTTTGTAAGAACTGTTTATGAAGCCTGAGCCCCCAAGCCTCTCGGGATATGCAATGCATCATTTTAACCCTCCCCATCTCAAGGGGCAGCGGCACTGGTGATAAAATTATAGGAACTATAAATACGTATACTGGCTCAAGATATAGAAATTTATTTATTGAATTCGCATTAAAATTAGTAATTATTTTTAAATAGATCTTTTTATTTATGGGATTTGTGAAAATTAAAATAATAAATTAAAACCTTACCATAGTCGCAAATCACATATGAAATTATAGGACATCAATGTGACGTCAACATGATTTAATAAAAATTATATGACTGACACAAAATATGATGACGTTGGAAAGCTCTCAAGAAAAGCTCCGCTTAAGTGCCCAAATCATGTAAATCCGCATCTACCAAAAGGTGTATATCTGGCTCAGATCAAGTGGAGAATTTTATTCCGGATATTTTAATTATGAATTCGGAGCAATAATTTCAAAACCAGTAGCCACAGAAAGAAAAAATAAAAATGAAAAATAAAGATGCAAAACTTCGTGATAAATGGATGCGATGTACTGTCATTTTTTGTGATCATTAAATGTCATTAATTAAGTTTAAAGTATTGCAATAAATAAAAACAGCATTAAAATATGTATCGGATATAAATTAAGTCCAGAATAATAACGGACAAAACAGGACAAAAAATCCGTCGCTTTTCCGAGAAATATTCTTTTCACAGAAAAATACCTTTCTTCGCGATTCAATTTATCAATGCGTTACTCAAATGCGATCAAGACGAAAAAAAAAAAAAAAGACGGAAGTTTTTTGTTCTTTCTCCAAAATGCAATTAATCCTTCGAAAAAATGGCGCGATATATATAGATAAAAGCGAGTATAAATATAAATTCACTCAAAGGAAATGTTATAAATCAAAAATAAATTTTTCATTCAAAATTCGATTTATTTATGAATAACGCCTTTTTTTTCTTCATTTTAGCGCTATAGAATATCATCTCAAATGGACGTTCTGATGGTAAAATAAGAGCAAAAATGGCTAATGTAGGCAAAAAAGGTACGCTAAGTAATAAATTCTTCCATTACTTGATATTCCGAAAATGATGCAGCTATTATTCAAAAAATGAAATTGAGAGTTATAGAAAATTCTTTTAAGCGCATCAAGTTTTATACGTTTTTTTGAAAATATGTTGCCTTGATGGTTTAAAAATAATTATGGATCCATTCAGGTGATTCTAAATACAATGCGACGAACAGAATTTCGGATAATTCGGGAAAAATAAATTTTTCCTGATTCACAAAATATAAAAGTCGAACTTTACTCCAGTCAAATAATTTTTAAAGTCATTCTACGCAAATGTAAGTGCCAATTACGCTAAAAACAAATAATTTTCTTTAATTTTCCAGATTAAAATTATTTTTTTCTTTATATGTGTGTATGTGTGATACAGAAGTTTCTCTTTTACATTAACTTCTACTTCGATGAGAACTTTCTTGTCCCAGTAGCTCATTGGGTTAGACAGACCATCGACTGGCCAGTTCAAAGGGAGAGCTTTACACTGGCACCCGAATGAATTGCAGGTTAGATGCAGTGATGACGGGGTTCGGTAAAAGACCCAGTTACGAATTTTCAGAGAACCCCGTGAATTATGGCGCAAGTTTCAACATTACGCCCAGGATGCTAGTCAGAATGAAAAAACAAAATTAAAATTAAATAGAGAAAACGAAAGTGGTCGTTCAAATTGGTAGTTGAACGGCGATCTGATTTCAGAGTGAAGAGATAATTAAGGTCCTCTTCGACGAGAAAAACTTGAAATCTTGTCCCAGTAGCTCAATGGTTGGCCAGTTTCCACGACAGTGAGACTTTTGCACCGTTATTCAAAATTTCTCTTCTTAGGCCAAGAGTTCATCTTTAACTTAAATCATTTTAAGGCATTTCTCTCTCGTACTATTTTGTGAATTTAGTCTAATCTGTTTCTTAAGCCCTAATTGCTGAAGGTAGAAACTTGGAACTTTGCATACACAAGGGAATTGACTTATAAGTGATGAAAAAAAAAATTCAAAATCTTGGAATTCTATTCGAAAAATTTATAAATCTCGGAATTTTCTTATTTCAACATTCTTCCAGTTACAGTTAAACACACAAAATTATTTTTTATATCATCATGCACAAAAAACACACACACACACCCTAAATTTCCACAATTAATCCTTTTTGTGTACAACCCAACTGTTCTTCGGATATTTTAAATTATATTTATTACAGACGATGTTTCTTATATTTTATAAATTCAATTTTTAATGCAGCTTTTTATTCCGCTTGTAACCATAGTAACAGAGTTACCACTTGCCACAATGCCGTAATCGTCTGCTGGCTATTCTTCTAATCAAACTATTGAAATTTGTTTTTAGTAATGATTGATTTTTTGATAAAAAGAATGTCTAGGAACGTTGAAAATAAAGAAATATAAAGTGATCAGAGATGAAATATTGTTTTATTTACCGCAGACTACATATGAACTGAACTACAAAATGCGCGCCATTTTTATGCATTAATTTGAAACGGAATTTGATATTCAGAACTTTTATTAATTGTATAGGCGTCGCATTTAATGGCCGTTAGTCATTTACACGAAGCGTGGTGGGAAATAACTACTCAAAATATATTAACCCATAAATCAGCGAAGTGAATATAATTCAGCAGCTTCTTTAAGTTGTTGCCAACTTGAAAAAATAATCTTTTACAGAATGTTTAAATAAACTTCAAAGAATAACTTTTTAAAAGATGAAATTTTTTTTTTCTCATTCCGATACTATAATTACGATTGAAGTAGAGATTTACTTATACAATAAATGAAACATGAGTGCGTGAGAAAGATCAGTGGAGCCTCGCACTTCAGGTATTTTACAACTAGGATTCTTCTATCCTCTTGTTCTTTAAGAATAACGTTCGGTTCTCAATCCCATATTAATAAAGAAATAATCAATGCATCGACAGCCTGGAGGCACACTTACAGCACTTGATGTGCCTCCTGAAATATAGTATCTTTCTATTTCAAAGGAGCTTAGGAAATAAAAGGAGGATTACTGTATGGCCATAATAACAGGACTGTGTTAAAAATGCACCAGTTAATTCTTTCACGAGGATTAAATGAGAACTTTCAAAACAAAGGATTAAGAGGAGAATTTTTGAAAAACATAATTGTCTTTTTTAAATTAGACCAAAATGGAACTAAAGCGTAAAAATTAACACTAAAGGGCATGAATGAAAAATAAAATTTGACTTGTTAGCTATAATTACAAGCAGGAATCTAAAAAAAAATTGTGCCAGTTACGCCTGAGAATCTGTATATGCGTGACACAGAAGTTTTAACTTTTCGGATTTAAAGTACCTTTTCCTTTCCTAACATTTTCCAAATTCATTTCTCATTCGAAATTTTTTCGCTAATTGCGACCTTAGTTAAGTTCTATTCCACGCCATTGGTGTTACCACCGAATAAACTTATTCCTTCTTTTTTGTGGACACCTGCATTATTATAGACCAATTTGAACTTTAAAATACATTTTCTTCTTCAAAAATATATGTTGAATCATGCAGTTTATCAGCTTTGGACAGTTATAAATAAATATAATTCCCATGAGTATGCCCTCATGACTCCCATGAGTATACGCTTCACCAGCTCAAAAACAAAAATCTCTGTATCAAAGATTGAAGGTTTCAGAAGATCTACTTACTCTGTTCGAAATATGTTTGTATCAGTTTGCTGTGAACTTCAGATTGTTCTGTGAATGACTTACATATATGAAACTTATAGAGTATTCTGTCATAAGCATGTGAATAAAACATGTTTAAGAATGAACTGGACTGCCTTCTAGAGGCGGGGTGTTCAATAATGTTATTATATTTAACTGGACTGCGCCTGCTTGCTCTCTGAATGATATCTCATATTACATGCACATGACAGTACCATCTTTCATCTCAACTCTTTGACTTGTTTGCTCAGGCTCTAAATTTTGAATGTTCTAACCTATGCTCCAACCTATTCTATCTTTTACACATCGATTCGTTTATACACTGCCTTCCACAAGGTACGCACGCGATGCAGATTCTCAAATAGCGAAAGCATCCGTGGATTTTATTGGATGATACTTACTGTTGTCGTCTATGGGGATATGCAAATATCAAATGATGTATCCAATAACGATTTTCTTCTCGATCAATATGAAAATCAAACGTATGAGGTGAAAACGACTCGTTTGCGCCTAAGAATATCAATGCTCAAATAAAAATTTTCGGAGAGTGTTATGGCTGAATTTGGATTAGATCAGCTTTGTTATGACACAAAGAATACTACAGTAAACCTTCGGGTCTGTCGTGTGGTCTGGGTTTTCAACAAAGAATACGTTTAGATGATTCTCAACGCAGGCAAACTTTTGATAGGCTTGAGGCAGGACAGTCCATTAAGAAAGTTGCCAATTTCTCTTTGGTGGACTATTAAATCATTTCTCGCTGATGGAAACCATTCCAAATAAGTGCGACAGTAATTCGGAGACCCATTCTATGTTGTCCTAGGGTTACAACATCCCTTGAGGACTAGTACATCTTACTACTGGCCAGACGCAATAGCCGAGCGAACGCACCAGCTATCCTATCAATGGCTACCAAGACAATATCCGCCAGTACTATGAGGCGAACGTTACATATCAAAGGATTCTAGAACCAGATACTACGAGTTTCTGCCCGTTTGAACGCTAAGACCAGAGTAGCACGATTAAAGTGGTGCCATCAGCATGTGATTTGGACAAAAGCGCGATGATTTAATGTACTTCTCACAAGTGAGTCATAATTTACCCTAGATTCAGACAATAAACGTGTAAGGGCCTGGAGAGAATGAAGAACACGTTAAATATAACATTGTTGAACACCACGTCTTTAGTTGTGATAGTATGAACTGGATTCTCTTTGGTATATCGTACCAATCTGTAAGTGTTCACAGGTGGTACAGTGACGGAGGAAAGGTATCGAGGCCAAGTCCTTAAACCCTTGAGACGCTACGCTTCAGCAGGCGTGCCCAGTTACTGGACGTTAACGCTCGTCCACAAAGAGCAAGGTTGGAGGACGAGTACTTTGAGAGCGAAGGCATTGCGCGAATGGTACCCCCCCCCCCCCCCCCCAACGTGTTCTCCGGACCTCAATCCCATTGAAAATCTTTGGAATGCTCTTGAAAAAGCTGTATGTCCCGTCTACATCCTTCAATTACTCTTAAGAGTAATTGAAGGGTGTAGACGCTTTATAAAGAGCTGAAAATTTCACTTGAATGTACAAAACTTTTTCCGAGAGTAAAGGGTGGAGTAATCACTTAAAGGGCAAAAAATATACCTAAATATATTTTCTATAATTTTATTATTCTACTCATGAATATATTGCTCAATTGACTACCTTCTTGTGAAATTCGGTGTTTATCAAAGCTGAACTTTTTCAGTTATCTCGGATTTACTGCCACGTGCTCAATTTTTGGAAGGCAGTTTTCAAAATATTAATTGCATTTGATTTTTAAGATGAACGGTTGAAAAAAATGTCGCAAGTAATGTTGGTGATTACAAGAAATGAAACTCGACAGACAATCTGCAAGGATAAGGTATGAAATTTGCTGTTTTGTAGATAATAAACATATGCTATAAAAAATATGCACCCAGTAGCCCGGTAGGAAGCAGAAAGTGTTCTTGCTACATAATGAATTTAACAGCAAAATTTTCTTTCTTTGATACTTTCAGGTCCCGGATTGAATTATTCTAATGCTATTTTGCTCTTTGTAGGCACATGAAATCATGGTTTACCGGCTGCTACAATGTAAAGTGGATTCCACACTAATACGAGCATGTTTGTACACACATTGTTCTTCGCCTATACCCGGGATTCAAACCCCGATACTACGGATCAGAAGGACAGTTCAGCCACAGGTGCACCTTAAAGCTTGCAGAAAATCCCCTGTAAGTAGAACGACTGTGTTTTTGACTCTAGAAATTCTGTTGTTAAGAGTTGATTGGCACAGAAAAATTTGCGTTACTTAAAAGTAAAGAGCTAATTATCCGAACTTTTTCTTTTTTAGTAAGGAAATCTTGAAAAAAAGTTTTGCAATATAGGCTAGATTTCTGGCTTCATTTAACTTTGACATTTACGAGTATACGTATTCAGCTCACCCGTTCAATTCGTTCGTATAAGCTATTTTTCTTTATAAACTTACGAAGTAAGAATACAAGGGAAAAAAAGTATAACTTTGTAGAGAAAGGTCCAAGAGTGTACACGTTAAGTCTATCTATAGTAAAGTGATCATACCTGATCGAAGGAAAAGGGTTGCAGAGCTCGTAATGGATAATTTAAAAAGTTAAGATAACGAACGCGTCAACAAAGTGAAATAGACGAAAAATGTCCACTATGAAGTTGTAGAACATTGGCTAATGTGTAGGATAATAAAACTGCTACAGAAGGCATTCGTTTGACACAATAAGGTTATTGGGGGCGCGGTAGCCCATTGGTTAGCGCGCTGGAGTTGCACTCGGTAGGCCCGGGTTCGATTCCAGCCACTGCCAAAACTGCCGCCGTGTTCATGCGGAGTACGATCACGTTAAACATGTGGGTCCGAAAGTCCTTCCGAGAGGTTGGTGGTAGGGGAAGGAGGGTACGGTCCCTGTGGATGCCTCACCCACTGGGTTCCGGTCTAAATTGGGTGGCACTTCCCGACCGTCCAAACAGTTACCTTACACCTTTCTGGTAGGTCGGACGGTCTGGGTTTCAACAACAACAATAAGGTTATTGGTGAATGGCCGTCCTATTCAGGAATGCCAAAATAAACATCACTTACATGCACAGGAATCTCATGTACGGCCTGTTCAAAATACATGTACAGCATGTTCAAATGTTCCCTCAGCAAAAATTCATATTTGAATTCGAGAAAGAATATTTACACGTACTTTGACAAGCATTGCAAATGTCACCGTGTTACAGTGCTTGATGATACGACTTTTGAACAGGTATTTATTGCTTTCCATATAAGAATTTCGTGAATTCCTGGTGTGGATTTCCACGTATTAAAAAAATTATCTACAACTTTGTAATCGACTTTTTCCGCCTATATCGTTTTATTATAAAGTTCGTTATCCTATATTTTTAAATTTTTCGCTAAGAGCGCTGCAATCACTTTTATTCTATCTCGCTTTACTACAAAGTTAGTATTCTATTTTCCTTTAATTCTACGCTAGCGGCGCTGCAATTACTTTTATTCTATCTCGCTTTATTACTAAGTTCGTACTCTTATCTCCTTTAATTCAATGCTAGCGGCGCTGCAATCACTTTTATTCTATCTCGCTCTATTACTAAATTCGTATTCTTATCTTCTTTAATTCTACACTAGCGAAGCTGTAATCCCTTTTATTCGATCGGGCATGATCACTTTACTATAGATTGATCTAACGAGTACACTCACGGACCTTTCCTTGCAAAATTATTGGGGTGCTTACAGGCCTTTAGAAAGTCAGTATAACATGGACTCATGCACGCTCGTCCACTATGAGTTGCATAGCGGAGGGTATACCTAGTTTTTAATTTTCTATAATACACGATTGATCCAGTCTTAAATATAGTTGTCGAAGATAAAATTCATAAAAATACCACCAAATTCCAATTTTATGCTACAGAGGACATATTTAAAATCCAGTCGAAAGAAAAATGTGCTTAAAACATACCTTCATTTAAAATATTTCTTATATAACATGAGGATGTAAATCTTCACTTACCTACAAAAATAAAGAGAAAAAACATATTTAGACACCTTAGGCCAGTACAAATCTAGTTACACCATCAAAAGAAATAAACATTGTATTTAAATTTTTGCTAAAACTTAAGAGACACGCTTTCTTCTCTTATACCCATACACGTAAGGAATGAGGGGGAAAATCCCGCCATGCCAAATATTCATTAGTAAAGTCCTTTCATCATCAACGCATAATTTAAATGCTAATTGTGCGTTTATAATGAAAATTGTTATAGTCGGATGACTTTTGATGCTGCAGTTGATTTCGATTGCACTATTTTTTTTAACCCCGAGAAAAATACTGGAATCATCAAAAAGTTTAAAAAAAATGGGGGGGGGGGGGGGAATGCCGGTATTTCTACCTCGAGAAAAAACAAAAGAAGAGTCAGGAGAAAAAAAAATATCAAATTGTAACTGGAACCCTCACTGAAGTCATTAATGACTGTGTTATACATTTTCTGCAGTCAAATAGGAAAGAATATTTTGTTTCCTTGTAATTTTTTTTTTTTTTTCAGTTTTTCGGGAGTGGAGAGTGCAAACAAATCATTAAATAGGATTCTTTGCATTTAAGACACAACGTTACAGATCATTAAGAAATATTTTTTTTTCAAACTCTTTAATCATTAAAGATAATAAATAGGTGATTTGAAAACTTCCATTAAGAACAGCAAAATATCTACGACAGAGGTGAAATCTGCGAAGAAAGGAGTCTGCAGATGGCAGAATTCTATTTTACGATCACAAAAATTAACATGCCGTAACGTATTCGGAGCAAGAATGCGTGGCTCACTAGCTCGACACTCTTCTTGATCGAAAATAGGGCGTGTCGTGCACCTAATTGTAAGATTTGATTTTTCTCTCTCACATAAATAACTTTACTAGGAGACGGGTGGGCATTAATTATCCGCTACAATACGTGCACATTTATAATTTTAAATACATCTCAAAATAAGCAGACGGGCGTTCGACAGTCATATTAACACACTTCTTATGTTACACTTTTAATAGCATCGAAATTATTGTAAAATAATCAATTTTATTCGCCATAGAGCCATCCTAGGCCGTCCACTCTCTGACTTTTCTCCTCACTGCCCTTTCTGGTTCTGGTTCAGAGGACAACTTTTATGATACTGGTGTTCTGGCTGAATACCAGTATCATAAAAGAGATTGACTCAACACAGACTTGAAACCTATAATTAGCTATTATGTATACTCTCGGATCCTCGCCAACTTTTCTCCACACTTCCATCTTTGGTCCTGATTTAGAGGCCGAGCTGAACACCGATGTCACAAAAGACATCGACTCAACAGAGACTTAAAACTTATAATTGCTATTCTGTAAAACAAATGTATTCTCAGACTCTCGCCAACTTTTCTCTTCACTTCCATCTCTGGCCCCGGTTTAATGTCCAAGTTAAACACCAATGTCTCAAAAGACATCGACTCAACAAAGACTTGAAACCTATAATTAGCTATTATGTATACTCTCGGATCCTCGCCAACTTTTCTCTTCACTTCCATCTCTAGTCCCGGTTTAATGTCCAAGTTGAAAGCCAATGTCTCAAAAGACATCGACTCAACAAAGACTTAAAGCCTATAACTAGCTATTATGTATACTCTCGGATCCTCGCCAACTTTTCTCCTCACTTCCATCTCTGGTCCTGATTAATAGGCCGAACTGAACACCGATGTCACAAAAGACATCGACTCAACAGAGACTTAAAACTTATAATTGCTATTCTGTAAAACAAATGTATTCTCAGACTCTCGCCAACTTTTCTCTTCACTTCCATCTCTGGTCCCGGTTTAATGTCCAAGTTGAACGCCAGTGTCTCAAAAGACATCGACTCAACAAAGACTTAAAAACCTATAATTAGCTATTATGTATACTCTCGGATCCTCGCCAACTTTTCTCCTCACTTCCATCTCTGGTCCTGATTTATAGGCCGAACTGAACACCGATGTCACAAAAGACATCGACTCAACAGAGACTTAAAACTTATAATTGCTATTCTGTAAAACAAATGTATTCTCAGACTCTCGCCAACTTTTCTCTTCACTTCCATCTCTGGTCCCGGTTTAATGTCCAAGTTGAACTCCAGTGTCTCAAAAGACATCGACTCAACAAAGACTTAAAAACCTGTAATTAGCTATTATGTATACTCTCGGATCCTCGCCAACTTTCCTCCTCACTTCCATCTCTGATCCTGATTTAAAAGCCAAGTTGAACACCAATGTTACAAAAGGCATCGACCCAACAAAGACTTAAAACTTATAATTAGCTATTCTGTAAATCAAATATACTCTCAGACTCTCGCCAACTTTTCTCTTCACTTCCATCACTAGTCCTGGTTCAATGTCCAAGCTGAACACCAATATCTCAAAAGACATCGACTCAACAAAGACTTAAAATCTATAATTTTAGGTATTTTCTAAATCAAATGTGCTATTATCTTTTTAAATGGCTCTCCAGAGTCCGCAGATAGTAAACACTACTAGTTGCGGTGCCCGAAGCTAGCGGTCACTAAATATAGCAACCATTTTATATAGAAAACAATTTAATAGAACAAGTAAACAAGAAAAAGAAAAGAGACCGCTACGCGGTAGAAAAATAATATTCCGTTTTAATATTTCAGCAACATTGCTATAACCGTTTTCAACCACATAATGGCAGGTCATCATCTTTATAACCGAGAGAGACGCAACCACAAATTCAGGACTATCCGCTGCTATTATACACTTTCCGGAAATCTCCTCCCCTTTGTCTTTATGGTTCCGAAAGACGTTAGCCTAGTCCCCAACTAAAACTTCATTTATATTTATGACGGGAGGAAATTGATAAAAGCGGAAGAGAGTAACAGATTATGCAGTACAGTTTATTGAAGAATTTCGGAGATCTTACGGTGGTAAGGGATTCGTTTAGACGTCTTTTATTTCTTTTTTTTTTTGTATTGGGTTTTATCTTTCGTAATCACGGTTACAGAAATAAAGTGCATAATGAGATAAGTAGAGTATTAACGATGCCAGAGTTTATGCGAATTTGCTTAACGAAGAGGCATTTCGCTGTGATCGGGAGAAAATAAATTATTCTGAATAGTTTAATAGAAAAAATAAATGTTCTAGTAAACTTAAGGGTCTTTTCCGTTTACTTTCTACGAAGAGAAAAATTCCTAGCAGTAAAAAAACTGTTTCGTTAAAAAAAAAGTATAAGAATGTCCATTTGATTAGAAAAAACCCGCTCGAAACCTGCTGTAATAATAACATGAGAAAATAAAATTTTCAGACACAATTGTAAACTGATCAACCGGTCCAGAAGCAGGCAAGTGTAAATCCACAAAATGGCGAAGACTGAAATAGGGCCACGTGCTGACCATAAAAAACCCAATGACGATAATAATAATAATAATAATAATAATAATAATGAAGATCAATAAACGTGTTGTTATCACTGTGGTTAAAAATAAGCATAACAAATTTAAAGGAAATCACTTGATTCTTTGAAGAGTTTCATATGACGCTGCCTGTAAGAAAAATAAAGTTTGTAATATCTCGAGAATTAATCGTGACATAGGAATAGCCAGGATCTCGGAAAAGGTGTGTGCGTGTGTGTGTGTGTGTATATGTGTGTGTGTGTGTGTGTGTGTGTGTGTGAGTGCTAGGACTGATATCGGGGAGTTTACAGCACTGGATTCCGTTTACCAATAGGGATGTATGGAGAACTTTTCGTTTACCAATAGGGAATCTATGGATAAGTAATGTAATTTTTCGGCTAATCCAATGGAGGTGTGTGTGTGTATGGAGGGGGGGGGGGGTATGACACCAAAATACCTCTCCCCCTGTTTACATCTATGACTCGTGATAACTCTAAACAATGCTATAAATCTCTAAAATTTTTTTATCCTGCATTCCTAAAGTAAATACAGATGCAAATTTTTTTCGGGGGAGGGGGTGGGGTCTAAACAGGCCTTAGTTCTAATATCGAGGCTATGTATCAGAATCGCGCAAGAATGTTTCTTGTTCCAAATGAACGTTTTAGTAAAGTAATATTCATATAGTCACAATATTAATGTGTTCATGATCGTGTGGTTTAAAAGTGCAAGTTGATATTTATTATTCTTTAATCCATTTTCTTACTTTTTTTTTTCGGTCAGTATAAAATTTGTCTTTGCTAAAATAAAATATTAAATTTTCCTAGTGAACCCCCAACGCACCGATTCGTGTACCCTAATTAAAGAGACCACAATTCAAGGTAAAAGAAAATGATATTAATTATTATTTCCTTTACCCTACAATTACGATGTATTCTAGAGGAAGTAAAAAGAAAAGATCCGGATTCTTGAACTAAGATTATATGTCACAAAGTATCAATCCTGAATTTGTCCAGTAACAAATTTCATTTCTGTAACCAGGGAGCGAAGAAGAACAAATGTTACCTACAACTGTTTTCAGAAGCGTAATGTCATGTTCCGGAGGAAAATGGACGAACAGATTACATAAGCCGATACCAAACAAAAATAAAACAAACAAGGGTTCACGAAGTTTCCACTAAAACTATTATGACGTTTAGAACAGGAGGAGAAAAAGATATGAAAAAAAAAAAGCAAAGGAAACAGATAAAGATATTTCTGACAAAACTATTTTTTTCCCTTTGTTTATAATTTAGGGTGTGAAAGGGCCAGAGAAGCGTTTACTATGATTTTATTCTATTATCATTCAATTATTATTTTTCCTGCAACAAATGGTAATGTATAGGGAAAGTATTGGAATCGTGTCGAAAATAGGAACTCGAGTTTTCGAAAAATCTATACACGTTTCAATATCTCTAGAAAAAAGAAAAATCCATTTTTAACATAACGCTTGTGTGCGTGTATGTACAATGTATGTATCCACTCTATTTCATGAAACTATTCAACGGAATTTCGTAAAATTCGGTAGATAAGTCTCTTGTGGGTTACCTGACGCTGATTCAATTTTGGTATGATTCGGGTAAATAGAGCAGGCCTTTTATTGCAAAATGCGGTTCGCGGTTGATTCGCGGATTGTATTTGCCCAACTCTAATTTATACGTTTTAAATATTCTATGATACGTTCTATAATACGCATGTACTATTTTTGCATGATATCTGTGTGTGTGTGTGTGTGTGTGTGTGTGTGTGTGTGTGTGTGTGTGTGTGTGTGTGTGTGTGTGTGAAATGCATGTGCGCACTTCAGTTTAGAAACCAAACAACTTTAAGTTGCATGATAATTAAAGAATACACATTAAATAAAATGATGAAGTTAAAGAATAAATATGCTTAAATGTATCAATTAAATACTTGTTTATACGTAAGTTTTGATGACGAAACGAAAAAACGACTCCCATTGCGCCTAGGTGGGAGGTTCCTTTTAGACATTTCTAGTTTTTAGAATTTGTATGTTTTATAACATCTAGCAAACACTCTTGAACATGTGCAAAATAAACAGAACTAGGCATCGTTTATATACATTTCCTCTTTCTCTGTGTGCAGGTCCTTAGAACCGAATGTGCTTCTAAATAATAAATATCTCCGGGAAAAGAATTTATCTCTCGAATTTACAAAAAAGTGTTTCTAAGGCTGGCAACATAGCTGTTTTTGTTCTCTTTGTTTCATTTTTCAAAGGATTACTCCTCTTCATCTCGAATGCAAGACTCAAGAGTTAGTTTCCTTAAGAAATTTTTACCCACTGCGGAACTTGAACTCTTCAAAGTAATAAAGTAATTTTGTTCTTTTATCCTGGGATGCCATTAAAAAAAAAAGGAGAAGCAAGTTCTTAAGCTTCTTACAGGTGCCTTATGTTGACTCATCGAAAATGCAAGGACGTTTCTTTCTAACGTCGAGTACGTACGGAAAATGGAACATTTTACCGAAACTTCTTTTCACATCAAGCTCAGAATTGCTATTTGTGTCTATATCATGTTTACTTTCCTTGCAATACTTACGGTGCATAAATGAGGAAAGGATTGAATGCGACCGAAAATGGATTTACGACTTTTGGTGCTCCCGAGAGTACGGATAAACTACATTTGGCGTAATCTACGTGTGTGTATATTTGTCTTTCTGTGTGTGGAATGTATGCATCCCCACTTTAAAAAAAATTATGCAAATGGTGTTTGTAATTTTTATGCCAAAATAAATTAAACTATTGGGTAAAACCATTTCGAGATATCTCCTTTATCAGAATTTTGGCGAGTGTGTGTGTGTGTGTGGGGGGGGGGGGGGGTCATATAAATACGCCAAATCGCTAACAAAAATAGATCCCCCCCCCCCCCGAAATTCCAAATTCGATGAAATTTGAAATGTGTTTTCTTTACACTTTTTTACGTTGCCATTACACTGGGTAAAAATGAATTTTCTTTTCCTTTACACCTGTGGTTCTGAACCAAGGGTGCAAGTACCTCCCTGACATGCGGGAATCTCTTTCCAAGGATTCAAGACGCTATGATGAAAAATATCAACGTATTGCAGGAATCTACAAATAAACGATATGTCATATAAAAATTATAATTATCGGTGTAAATATTGAAGCAAACGATATTTTACAAGAACAAAAATTACATAGTGTTTTATATAAGTGTACTTCAACCGAAACTTAGCCCTTGGTACAATCTCATATTCTACATTAAAAAATTTATTTAATGCCGCGTCAAAGCACTAGTACTGTCGGACCGTGAAGACGCGCTGCTCTAATGAATTATAAAGTGAAAACGTTTAGGAGTATAGCCGTTCATCTCATGACAGAAGTAAATACATTTAACCCAGAAAGAGCCTTTTACGCAAACTGCGAGGAAGAGGAATTTTAGAACAAGATGTAACTTCCCTCCCCCCCTCCACACACACACACAACATCTGCATTTTTAAGAGCCATTTAGAATATAACGAAGAAGTGCAAACTTATAAGCGTCTCTTTTGTTAAGCTGTATTTTAAGATTAAGTTCTCTGCCTTTGAATTATGCTAATTTTCTCATATCCGAGGTTTAAATCTCATTAATATTCATGATGAAAGGAAATTGATGAAATTTTGCGGCAGTTCATTACAGCTTTTGACCGCGATAGTTGACTTTAAAAGCTTCATTGTTCATTTTTTCCCCCGACTGCATTTTAATTCTGCGGTTTTGAGAGGAAAAGAAAGGTTTTTAAATGGGAAACTAATTTCCAAATTCGCCTGAAAAAATATATTAGCATACGTTTGGTACCTATTATTATTATTTTTTTTTTACTACTTTATTTACTAACAGAGTGTTTACCGTAACGTCTTGTTGATATTCTTTCGGTAATGAAGGTCGGAAAATGCGGTTAAATTAAATTTAATTAACTATTTTCTTCTAGACGTCAGAGATTTCGTGCACAATGCATTGGGTGGAAGATGGAATCCTTGATTAATAATGTCCTTACGGAGATTTGCGGAAGAACACGCTATATTGAATTCTTTAATGCTACATTTTCAGTGTTTTGCGTTAATGAATAAACTTTTGAATGTTTCAGAAGTTTATTAATATTCATGACCGTTACATTTAAATGTTAATAGAGCTTCATGGCACAACGGGGCGATAGAATGTAGACGCCTACGCTGTCAAATCTTTCTCCTTTTCTTTGTTTTTTGTTGTGCATGCAAGAACAACACGCTCATTTTGATATGTTGTTTTTGCATGCGCAAGAGTAGCAAGTTGAAGCGTAGCAAGATACGAGCAGAGCTTTCTCGCTATCAACTCAAATACGTTTCTGTTCTGCGCTGTTGACGCTGTTTCTCAGCGAATATTAGACCAATTATTAGAAAGAAAATTTAGAATATTTATGAAACTCACCAAGCTACAGGTCATGACGAAGTCCGAATTTTAAAATTCGATCTGTGGACTGAGGTTATTGAGGTCAAAGGTCACCATGTTAGGTCGACGGGAAAAATTATCTTTGAAAATTTCGCGCTCTATGTCTCAACATAAACTACAGTGTAGCCTTTTAAAGTTCGAATGCGTGAAATAAGATTTGAAGTTTTAAAATGATTTTAAATGCTACAGAAAAAAGCACGTGACGTGTGGTAAAGCTTATTATTCGAAATCACTAGAAGGTGCATGCCCGTTATATGAGAAATTCAAAATTTGCAAAATATTAGCTCCTATTTGGCGTCATTTTTATCAATTTGGCGGCCACTTGAAACATCTAGCCAAATTTTTTGCCGAACGGACGGACGAACAGACAGATGGCTTTTTCTTATAGTAGATTCTTATATTCTTTCCAAAATATTGAATTTTAATCGATTTGGTGATATTTTTGTTAATTTTTTTTTATGTTTGCTCAATTTTGAAACATTTTAAAAAACTCGCCAAAATTATCGCCAAGTGGGACAGTTGGACTGACAGACAAACGCTGCCGATTTATAGATTTGTCGATATTTTTATCGATTTAGTGACATATTTGTCACTTTGGCGACATTTTAAAAAGTCTCAAAATTTGTAGTCAAGTGGGATGGTTCGACTTGACAGACAAACGCTATCGAAGCCTCATTAGAATACTATTCCCTTTCAAAACGCAATTAATTTCATTGATTTGGCGCCATTTTTATCAATTTGGCGATATTTTAATCCATTTGGCGATATTTTAAAATTTCGCCAAATCTGTCGCCAAATGGGACGGTAGGACTGGCATACAAACGCTACCGAAATATCATTACAATACTATCCCCTTTCAAAACACAAGTAATTTAAATAATTTTGCGTCATATTTATCAATTTGACGAAATTTTTATCGATTTGGCGATAGTTTTATCGATTTGGCGAAATTTTTGTCACTTTGGCGACATTTTAAAAAGTCGCAAAATTTGTCGCCAAGTGGGATGGTTGAACTTGACAAACAAACACTATCGAAACATCATTACAATACTAATCTAATTCCCTTTCAAAACGCAATTAATTTAATTGATTTGGCGTCATTTTAGTCAATTTCGCAACATTTAAAAAAAGTCGCCAAGTTGGCGATATATCGCCAAATTCGATGCCAAAATTTTTGCCAAGCGTTACCCAGATAAACAGATAGATAAATCAAGGTGTTTGTATATTATTAATTGCTGAGGAACAAACTCTGATTACGAAGTTGTATCCAGTATTATGTTTCTTGTTGCAGAACGACAGTTTATTAAAACCATCGAGCTTAGTATGGCTACATTTTAGGATTTATGAAAAAATAATCTGATGTGGGCAACACATGACTTTCCTTATATAATGTAATGAACTTACTACTTTTACAGTAAAAAAAATAGGTTTTTCTTATAGTAGATACTAATATTCTTTCCAAGATATTAAATTTTCGACAAATAGTCGTCATTTTCATTGATTTAGCGTCATTTTTATCCATTTGGTGAGATTTTCGTTAATTTGGCAACATTTCAAAAAGCCGCCAAGTTGGCGACATTCTGCCAAATTCGTCGCCAAAATCTCGCCAAGCGTTATGGACGAAGAAATAAGTTATTCTTACAGCAGATAAATGACTATTGGCGTTCAAATACAAAAGTATTACTTAAAGTATCTTTTTTCACGAATGAAAAGAGCTAGATCCACGAGAATGATGTCACCCAATTTATCGCATGGTATTACATATGAAAAGTGAACATATTTCTCAATAGGAAATATGTTTTTTTTTTATTTTATATGACTTTTTGATAATTTTTTTTGAAAAATGTACAATATCTCAAGAACGGTTCATGTTAGCGTTCTAAAATTTATGTCAATCGTTTTCTAATGAAAAATTACATAAGAAATGTCTATTTGCGTAACTTTATTAGCGGTTTTGATTTTTTGACGATTTTTTCAAAATTTCATTCGAAAATTTAGGGGGGTCTGAATATTCGATTGCGTATAAAAACAATAGGCTTCCAGTGTTTACGGATTGTGATTTTTGTACCAAATTTTGTTCGAATCAGTTCATTCGTTCGTTAGTTATCGTCTCCACAGACTCACTGACACACACACACACACACACACACACAGACAGACATCACTTCAAAAATGCTTGATTCGTGATCAGGGATGCTTGAAACGTGCTCTCCCGTCGAAAACTCGAATTCGAATTTTTGACCCCGTCACAATACTTTCCTTATACATTATGTATATAAGGAAAGTAATAATTAAATTTAAATATTTTTTAAATATTGTATTCTTATGGCAACATTCGTAGATTGTGATTAGGCATATGTTAAAATTAGTATTATTTTTGTTTTCTCTCAATGCAATACATTTAAGTTCTTATATAAGAAAAGCACTTCTAAATATCTGTCTGTCTGCCTTTAGCGCTTGGCGACAATTTTGATGCATTAGGCGCCTTTGGGGAAAATGTTCCCTAACTGATCGCTAAATTTACGAACATTCACTATCTCAGAAAAGTTGAATTGAGACATTGCAATAACTAACTTAAAATTTTGCTCTTAAACCTGTTGTCAAATATGAAGCAATCAATGAAATGTTATTCAATAAATGAATTAATAATTGTATAATTATTCAATTAATAATTTTATGATTGAATTGTGTACACTTGGCAGGTGCTTTTTAGTTTATGAGTCGGTGAACTCAAACTAGTAATTTATAAATCAGAAATAATTACTTATTTAATAATTTTTTTCTTCTTCTTATCATTAATTATCTACTGAATGCAGTATATGTGATGATCCACATTTGGTAATCGTGGTTAAGAGAGAAAATCAGAATTGCATAGAAGGTCGCGAGGAATTGTTCCGACTTATTTCGTCACAGGCTTCAACCGATCTTGTGGTAAGACTTGAACAAAACCAGAGCAAGGGCTTTGGAATTTGATGATGTAACCACAAACTCATGTGATTGGCAATAGTCATTTTATTATGGGAACTAATTGAATTCTGAATAAGGTAAAGTATGCAAGGTTAGGGATAATTATAGTCAAAAGCACTGGGAATTAATAGAAGGAATTTTATATGCACTGTATTAAATGTAAAGTGCATATTTTCTGGAGATTAAAAGAGCTTCATGGTCATGAGAAGGAATTTAGTTAAGTTTTCGTTGTGAGAATATTAAAAATGTACATGCGAGGATGGGAAGTTAATGTAAAGGAATTTAAACCATCGGAATTTTCAAGGATCTTAAAATTTTCTGTGACATATATATGAATAAATGTAAAAATAAAAATTAAATTACAGCATTTATTTCAGTTATTTTATTTAAATAAGACAGAGGGACAGCAAATCTCCTTACATAACGTCGTCCTCTAAGCAACACGTATTCATTAATTTAAACCTGAATTGTATTGTACAACTTTTTTCATTTCTTAGTACTTTCATTTTTAAATAGATAATTACTTATTATTTATAATAAAATTAATCTGAACTCTTCAGTAGTTTCGACAGGACAGAAATGCTTATAGGGAAAAAAAATCATAAAATTTTCAGTCCTCTCCGCAACAGCTTTATTTATATGAAGATTAACTTAATGCAAATAAATAACTAAACTGTTAATATATATAAAACAATTTTATTAAATCATAAAGGCTCTGTTAAAAACACTACTTTTAAAATAGATTTTAAATTTTTCTAGAAATCGGTAAAAATGTCCCTTCCGAAACAAATCACTTACCTACAGATTGACTCACATCTGTTCTTCAAAATATCTAGGGAACAAAACAGCTATAGGGGAAAATCACCTTCGGCGTAAAATAAATAGCTCTACTGGAAAAAAGAAACACATCTTATATTCTGTTTATTGCTCTTCGCATTGTAGAAGCAAACAGTATGAATACTTTCCCCCCTCTGGGGCGCATTTAATCCTTCGGATACTAGATAGTGTGTGTATGTGGGGGGTGGGGGGAATAGATCAATATAAATTCATTGGGAGCATCATGAAAATGAATTTTTCATAGTGAGATGAAGCTATATCTGCACATACCTACCCACAAGAAATAATGCATGATACTTGCGTGAAATTCGAAATTAGAACAAGCACAAAATGGCGAAATAAATGACTCGGAAGATGGAACACGAAAGATACGAGGTTAAAAAATGAGAAGGAAAATAGCACTTTGAGGATGATGGCAGTAGAAGGTGTTTGGTATTCTCTACATCCTTCTGCGACCGCGGTTATTGTTTATCCGGCCATAAAACAAAATGCTAACGGGTTCAGCTATCGGGTGTTCTACTTTTAGAATATCAGTCTGGGTATATGAAAGCCAAAAAATTGCATGGGGCCGTTGAAAGGGCATAAAAGATAAATAACAGCATGCTGTTACTTTTCTGGATAATACAGGCATACTCTAGCCATGATATTGTTCTAGGGAATAAAATATTCCATTTAGACTTCCCCTAAAATACGTATGTATGTATGTATATAGGGTGTCCAGTGCTATCGGTGCCCAATGGCTATTTCCTCGACCGTTAGTCATACAGATATATTTCCAATTGCAAAAATGTTTAAAATTTTAAAATCTATTATCTTAGAAACAGTTTAAATCAATAGATGCATTTATGAAAGAAATACGAAAGATAAATTTTTATACGGTATCCCGGTCCTACCAGTTATATTTAAGAAAATCTTCCTCATACAATTTCATAAAAAAAAATCATCCTTTTACGACCAAAATTGACCGACTTGTAGCTGCTTAAAGTTAGAGCATTTTTTGTGCTGAGAAATGGGGGTTATACACAAAATAATTATATACACAAATCTGTTATTTATTAGATGTTATATGCCTTTATTGTTTTAGATTTAATGTGTGTAATTTTTTATTTTCGTCTGCAGGTATGCTGCAACTGGTCTCATTACTGGTCTATTACCGTATAAAAATTAAATTTCGTAATTTTTACAGAAATGCATTTATTGACTTACTACTTGACTTAAACAATAATGTGTTACTTCATTTACAATGAAGATCTTAGAAAGACCCCTTGAAGATCTTAGTCGGGCCCTGATTATAATACTCTTCTAAACGAATTACTATGCGATAGAAAGCTTTGCTTCATTCTCGACATTATGTCAGCAAATGCAATTGAAACATAATACGGAATTTCAATATTTATGCGGTCCCTTAAAGGTTGCCTGAAATAGGATATTTTTATGCGTGGAAAAGAGACTTAAGTCATAAAGTTCAATGCTTCATAACTCGGTGAATTTTGGTCGTATGGTGATTTTGGCACCGATGGCACTGGACACCCTGTATATATATATATATATATATATATATATATATATAATGTTTCCATCCATACCTCTTTTCTTTTTGAAAATATATATATATATATATATATATATAATTATATATATATATATATATATAATAATAGAAGTTTGAAAATCCAATGAACGAAAAGTAAGAAGATGTAACACGATAAACCTAACTTTTTAAAACACCCACAGAATAAAATATAATACAGCAAATCATCAATCAAATGGATAAAAAATACAAAACACAAGCTATCAAGTTACAGAAAATCAACCAAATTAAAAGGTATGGAAACGAAAAAAGAAAAACTTAAACTAAATTCAACTATCTAACTGGCTTACAAAACAAAAGTAAAAATCAACTAATCCTCAAGCAAATGGAAAAAAAAAATAAAATAAATATCGAATCAACAAGTCAATGAAAAATATATAATACAAAGGTATGGAATCGAAATAAGTATAACAAACGAAATCAAGCACAAACGCCTTACACGTGGACGAGGCTCTAAGCCTAAATCATGAATTGTTAACCTCTACAAAAATCTAATCATGTCCAAGTTTTTTGTAGAAGCAAACACAAAAATGTATAAATGTATGTTTCTGAAGAAATAGATAGATTAAATCTATAAACTATTTCTATATATAATTATATATATATATATATATATATAATTATATATATATATATATATATATAATTATATATATATATATAATATTGACAGAAATATTCCAGGGAAGAAACATTTCAGACGTTACTAAAATCTACTTTATGACATTCATAAAATATACTTAGTTACATAGGCTGAGCTCCATTTCGTCGACCTACTCTCACAAAATCTCAATGCAGTCTGCGTCGTTTTACACAATGTACAGTTACAGCAGAGTGGGGAGGAATATGTCGGTATGGGAAAGATGCTGCCTTCGCGTTCTTTAGGCTTTAAAAATGTGATTGGGAATGCAGTTTCATATGAGAACGTTTACACAGAGGTTAAGATTAGTGACCATATACGGTATGGTTGAGAAAAAGAGGAAGTGCTGGCAGACTTAATATTAGTGGCGTGGGATAGAATTTAGTATAGTTACATTATGTGCTGGACATGAAATAGGAATTTGGAATAATACTTATGAAATAGAAATTTGGAATAATACTTATGAAATAGGAATTTGGAATAATACTTATGAAATAGGAATTTGGAATAATACTTATGAAAGAAAAGGGCGCGTTATTGGGGAAGACTTAAAATTTCTGTATCATATATATATATATATATATATATATATATATATATATATATATATATATATATATATATATATATATATATATATACATAAATATACAGAACTATGGAACGAATGATTTCTTTTTACTTTTGTTTTTAAATTTTTGATAACAAAATGAATGAAAATTCTCCACTATGCCAAGATATACCGATCTTAAGATATTTTTGTTTTTGACGTAAAACACCTTACTTAGAGCGTAGGGTTGAGTGAAATGCCACTTAGATGAAATGGAAGGGACATCATATTGTTACGAATGCGTACTAAAAAGAAAAAAAATTGTTATAATTTGAAGGTCTGGGTGATTTGATCTTGGTGACAAATTCCGGCGCTTTGGCGAAGATATTGGCGAAATATCGCCAATACGCCGACTTTTAGAAACTTCTGAAATTTCATGGATAGAATAATAATATCACGATAATAATCTCACGTTGGTTTTTATTCATAAAACTTTACAAATCTGTGTGATTCAAAAACTATCGGGCGACTACAACGTCGAATTTTCAAAGCCTGTATCGCTGGAATTTATTAATTTCTTAAAAGATAAAATTGATCTGGACATTAACACAAACAGAGACATATCTACGACGCCGCAGATATGTATGTCTCTGTGCAACACGCTCGAGTCGTAAGTTTTATGTTTCCTACTTCAGCTACCACAGATCCATGGTCTCTGGATTACTAAGTTGGACGAAGAACTGAGGGAAAATGGCGACGCTTTAAGAGAAGATATTCCCAAATAATCTAAATAAAATAAATAAAACAGTAAGTGACTGAATCTCCTTTCCCTAAATACCCCGTGCCATCTTCACACATAGCACGTAAAGACCCCATTCGAAATAAAGTGATGCTTCACATCAATCTATAACGAGTAACATAGCACTATTTTGGAAGAGGGCTGCAATTGAAGGCTGCAATTCAAGCGGTTACCAATTTCAATTGCGTGGATTCTTCAAGAGTTAGAGACTGCATTCTGAATCTGAACATTTTGAAAACTAAACTAAACATCATTGAGCTTCAGTGGACCCCTTCTCATTGTGGAATTTTTGGTAATGAGAGGGCTGATTTGCTGGCGAAGGAAGGAACAAGAATTGTTCAATCCCCAAATAGCTCAATCCCTTATACAACTGTGACAAGAATCATTAAACATACTATGAAAAATAATTTTGAATCTGTACAGTCGAGGCTAATCGAATACAAGACTTGGAAGTAAGTCTAAGCTTAATAAGATCCCCAGTTTTCCGAGATGTCATGCATATGCAGCATTTAGCCTGGAAACTGGTCACGACTGTTTAGCTAAATATCTTCATAGATTTAATCTTATATCAAGCCCAAACTTTGTAGTATGTGGTGCTAACACAGCTATGGACGCTGGTCATCTAATGAATTGCCCAGGACTCTCTGGTGACATGAACAAAAGGTATTGGAGTGTAAGGGAGAGAATGCAGGCCCTTCAAGCTGTCTGACTGTTTTAAATGTGTTTTTGGCTACCGTCCATGTATTTCCTATATTTGTTTCATTGTTGTTATTGTTGCTTGTTCATGTTTCTTGTTTCTTGTAATAGTTTTTCTCCTGTATTTTTAGTGTTGTGTATTTGTACACCAGTGAATGATTTGTATCAAGTGCTGCTGCTAGAAATATAGACGAGTTGGAGTTCTTGAGAGTTGCCATGTAAAATAAGTAAATTATCCCAAAAATATTTCGCTATAAAAGTTAGATTTAGGAGGATGCATAAAAAATTAGATTTGGCATTTTTATGCACATATCAGTCATAAGGGCTGTCATAAAATTTTACTAGGCATGGGCCTCTGACCCACAGTTAAGCTGAAAATATGCATCCTGTATATTGATATACCACTCAGAGGCCAAATTACTATGACCACACGTCCGTACTTATGCGTTTGAAGACCAATATAATATGGGGGTGAACTAGGATGAGAAAACATCTGACTTAGTTCCTCATTCAGATTAGATCTGTAATTCGTCGAACTGTTGCCGTTCTGCTGGCCTGAACACGTCTGTCAACTCTCCAGTTAGCTCGGGCATGTCTGTGTGAATCTACACGTACACACAAACATCGTCTCAAAAAAAAAATTCAATTCAATATCAGGGATGTATAAAACGTGTAAATCTGTTGAAAACTTGAATTCAAATTTTCAGTTCCGTCATAGTACTCTTCTAACATCTTATTATATTTACACGTAAGGAAAATAACATATTCCACCTCGTTTCACAGAAATAGAATGTAAAATAAACATACCATCTCGAAAGAAATAAAGAATAACTTCCACTCGCATACGTATGCATTTTTAAAGAGAAAAAAAAAATCAATTTATCATAGCGCTTCATAAACGCCGGAGAATACAAAAAAAAAAAACATTTTTTTTTTCTCTTTTTCATGCTGGGGGTTGCATTTAATCCACCGAAAATCGAGCTACATAAAAATAGCTGAATAAATATAAATTCATCGGGAGGAAACATCATTACTGAAAAATGCATTTTTCATATAAAAATGAAGTTATTTTGCAGCCCCTTTTCTCTCGTTCTCCTTTTGTCCGAGGCCGTCTTGAGTGGTTCCATGTTTAGGTGAAATATGAAGTAGAAACGCTGCAGGACTACATAAATCTACCCCAGTTTGGTGGACTGTGGAAGATGAAATGGTGTAACTCGGTGAAGGCAAGGAAATACTGGATACTTCTAAAGGGATGACGTGGCCTATTTATATATATATATTTTAAATTATAATATTAATTTAAATTATAATATTATAATTAAGGTATAATAACATTCTCCCCGCTTGCTTGTAGAGCATAGAGAATTACTTAGAGCTGCATTGGGGCCTCTAAACAAGCCTAATTTTCATATGTCATCGCAGAAGAAATTTCCAGTTATAAATGTACCCGAGGAGGAATCTGTGAAGAATTTTACTTCAATAAGACCCGGATACAACGAACAATTCAGGGCTTACTAACTGCACTTGTGTCTAAAATTATCTTCACATACACAAAAATCTGATGTGGGCAACACATGACTTTCCTTATGAATTTACTACTTTTACAGTAAAAAAATAGGTTTTTCTTATAGTAGATACTAATATTCTTTCCAAGATATTGAATTTTCGACAATTAGTTGTCATTTTCATTGATTTAGCGTCATTTTTATCCATTTGGCGAGATTTTCGTTAATTTGGCAACATTTCAAAAAGTCGCCAAGTTGGCGACATTCTGCCAAATTCGTCACAAAAATCTCGCCAAGCGTTATGGACGAAGAAATAAGTTATTCTTACAGCAGATAAATGACTATAGGCGTTCAAATACAAAAGTATTACTTAAAGTATATTTTTTCATGAATGAAACGAGCTAGATCCACGAGAATGATGTCACCCAATTTATCGCATGGTATTACATATGAAAAGTGAACATGTTTCTCAATAGGAAATATTTTTTTTTATTTTATATGACTTTTTGATAATTTTTTTAAAAAATGTACAATATCTTGAGAATGGTTCATGTTAGCGTTCTAAAATGTATGTCAATCGTTTTGTAATGAAAAATTACATAAGAAATGTCTATTTACGTAACGTTATTAGCGGTTTTGATTTTTTGACGATATTTTCAAAATTTCATTCGAAAATTAATGGGGGTTATGAACATTCGATTGCGTATAAAAACTATAGGCTTCTAGTGTTTACGGATTGTGATTTTTGAACCAAATTTTGTTCGAATCGGTCCATTCGTTCGTCAGTTATCGTCTCCACAGACTCACTGACACACACACACACACACACACAAACACATACTTTCACACACACACACACACACACACACGCACACACACACACACACACACACCACTTCAAAAATGTTTGATTCGTGATCAGGGATGCTTAAAACGAGCTCCCCCGTTGAAACTCGAATTCGAATTTTCGACCCCGTCATAATACCTTCCTTATACATTATGTATATAAGGAAAGTAAAAATAATGATATTTCATGAGATATCCAACCAATCTGATTTATTTTTCAGGGAAATGAGCAAAAGGCAAGCCTAATTATTCAATCCAATATTATCCAACTTTTCTGATAGGCAGGCAAATCATGGCATTGCGTCATCTAATCCAAAGGCTGCGCAAGCACTGGACACGAAGTTAGCATCCCTACGAACTTCTGATTCAGGATTTGATTTAGATGTTGTTTATCGACCCAAAACAGTTTCTTATGGCCCTGACGTATCATTTGGAAGTGAGGTGGCGAGCTGTCGGCTCTATAAAGGCTGGGAAGACATTGAGTGGTAAGAAGGCTGAAAGTTTTATGACAGATTGTTTCTGCCTTCTGGTAACTATTTCAAGATTCTCGAACTGTTACTACGAAAACTGGACAAAGCCGTAAAAGAATAATCCCTCACAGCAAAGATTGTCACATGTGTGACAGTGACGTTGTAATCACGTGACACCTGGGTCACAATGTGACATCATATTTATGACTTCTATGCGACGTTGCGTATTAGTAACTTTGTAACTTCACTGTGACTGCATTCTGTGTGACGTTACCACAATTTAATTAACTCGTAACAATGTGACGACATTACAGTGGCAATTACAATGTGACGTCATAAACAAGTTAATATGCGACGTCACAAACGACCATGAAAATGACCAAAATGGCCTCGCTGTGACCTCAATATGACATTGCTGAGACGTACTGCGACGTCCCAAAGTTACAGTGTGACGTAAATCTTACGTCACTGTGAAAAAAAATGCTGTTAGGGATGTTTTTCAAGATCAGTATATGTCCGTAATTCCCCGTAAAAAAATCTGATGTGGGTAACACATGACTTTCCTTATATAATGTAATGAATTTACTACTTTTACAGTAAAAAAATAGGTTTTTCTTATAGTAGATACTAATATTCTTTCCAAGACATTGAATTTTCGACAATTAGTCGTCATTTTCATTGATTTAGCGTCATTTTTATCCATTTAGCCAGATTTTCGTTAATTTGGCAACATTTCAAAAAGTCGCCAAGTTAGCGACATTCCGCCAAATTCGTCGCCAAGCGTTATGCACTAAGAAATAAGTTATTCTTACAGCAGATAAATGACTATTGGCGTTCAAATACAAAAGTATTACTCAAGAGTATATTTTTTTCATGAATGAAACTAGCTAGATCCACGAGAATGAGGTCACCCAATTTATCGCATGGTATTACATATGAAAAGTGACCATGTTTTTCAATAGGAAATATATTTTTTTTTATTTTATATGACTTTTTGATATATTTTTTGAAAAATGTACAATATCTCGAGAACGGTTCATGTTAGCGTTCTAAAATTTATGTCAATTGTTTTCTAATGAAAAATTACATAAGAAATGTCTATTTGCGTAACTTTATTAGTGGTTTTGATTTTTTGACGATTTTTTCAAAATTTCATTCGAAAATTTAGAGGGGTTCTGAACATTCGATTGCGTATAAAAACAATATAGGCTTCCAGTGTTTACGGATTGTGATTTTTGTACCAAATTTGGTTCAAATCGATCCATTCGTTCGTCAGTTATCGTATCCACAGACCCACTGACACACACACACACACACACACACACATACTTTCACACACACACACACACACACACACACACACAGACATCATTTCAAAAATGTTCTATTCGTGATCAGGGATGCTTGAAACGTGCTCTCCCGTCGAAAACTCGAATTCGAATTTTCGACCCCGTCACAATACTTTCCTTATACATTATGTATATAAGGAAAGTAAAAATAAAAGCCACTTCTCAAAATCGGTATTTTTCCCATAACTGCACATAGCAGTAGAGACTCGACTGTTTGGCAGCTGAGTTCAGAGCTTGCAGCCGGCATCAGAATTTTTGTATTGCGACAAACTGTATACAGAAGGCTCAATGAGAAATGTCTTCATGCCGGAAAGCCCATGGTATGTTATTCACTAACCTCACAGCATAAGAGGGTCTGCCTCAATTGGCGCAGAGAACATCAGATCTGGCATCAACAACAATGGGCCTGCGTTCTCTTCAGTGAAGAGTTAATATTCACTTTAACCTCTGAAACTAGATATGTTTACATCTGAAGGAAGCCAAGGACTCGGCATTTCCCCAGTAACATTAGGGAGTATAACCGTTAGGGAGGTTCAGATCGGATGGTATGAGGAGGTATAATGATCAATGAACCCCTGCATGTGTTCGACAGAGGATCTGTGTCTTCTTCTTCGACACAGACCGTCCGACCTACCGGAAAGGCGTAAGGTATCTGTTTGGACGGCCGGGAAGTGCCACCCAATTTAGACCGGAACCCAGTGGGGGACGCATCCACAGGGACCTACCCTCCTTCCCCTACCACCAACCTCTCGAAAGGACTTACGGACCACCCACATGTTTAACGTGGTCATACTCCACGTGAACACGGCGGCAGTTTTAGCAGTGGCGGGAATCGAACCCAGGCCGTCCGAGTACAATACCCGCGCGCTAACCACTGGGCTGTCGTGCCCAGAGAATCTGTGTCTGGACAGAGATATCAAGATGAAGTCTACGCAAGGCTTTTAAAAGGTCCGTGTGGATCTGACTTTCTTTTTATGGATGATAACGCTTGCCCACATCGAGCAAACCTGGTTGATGAATTTTGTGAAAACGAAAGCACTGGGAGAATAAACTGGACCGATTTGAACACGATTGAGAACTTATCGGACACCCTTGGAAGAAAGAGCACGACGAAATCCTTCTCCTAGTGATCGTGATGCCTTGAAGACCGCATTGCTGGACGAGTAAAATTTACTGTCCCAAACTCTAATTAACCACCTTATGGGAAAGCATGTTATCCCGTTGCAATGTGCGCATACAAGTTAGGGGAGATCACATTTAATGTCAAAAGTCTGCATTTGTTTCAAGTTATTCAATTTTTTCTAACATCTCATTATCAGACATTATTTCAATTTTTATTATTTCATAATTAGTTTTGTATCGTATGCACTCATATTCGATTTTTTAATTTATATTTATGTGTTAAGATGCCCCCCAAAATTAATTCAATTATATTGAAGAAATTGGATGATTGATTCAATTATATTGAAAAATCAGTCTTTTTACACATGTAAAGATAATTTTGGAAACAAATATATATATTCTCTTAAATTTAATTTATTTTGTTTATTATTATCGCTAACGCATTTCTATACTATAACTACCAGCCCATCTATGTCTTAACATGGACCTCTATGGATATTGTTTTTATTTTATCCTTAGTCTTGGTCTATAGTTACTTATTTGTAACAGATATGCTAGAGATGGGTTTTTTTGTACGTACAGTAGTTTATGCATAGTTTTCGATTAAAATCTTTCAATTTACATATATATATATATATATATATATATATATATATATATATATATATATATATATATATATATATATATATATATATAACAAGACTAGCAGCTACTCGTGATCAAAAATGTTCAAATTCTAGTAGTATTCAAAATGAATTTGCTATGAAGATATTTTTATTAAAATAACTATTTTAATTCCCTTACAAAAGGTGAATAAAAATCCCTGTTCCTGCTATATAAGGATATAAGGACACATTTGATGAGAAAAATAGGGCTGGGGTTTATTGTAAATAAATAAAATTATTTTGTATTTAGAAATAATTCCTATTATTATAATTTATGCACAATTCCGGATATTTTGCTTCCAATTGATATAATCAGTGACTTCTTATGCCGATACTTCAAAGAGTTTTCCGAAAGAAATTAAATTCATGCAATATATATTTTTTTATTATTTTTTTCCCTTGTTGTTGTTGCAAATAAATTCAACATTTATTATTATTTTTTTAATTCACGAATAATATGTGCACAATTTTAGATTTGTAGATCCCATCGTAGCTACAAACGACAATTGGCGTTTTAAAGCTGCAATATTAGCGTGCAAACATGTATACAAGGTCTGGAGCGTTTTAATAATGTAGATTTTGTAAAAAAAAAAAAAAAAAAAAAGTAATAATGACTTAAAAAAAAAAAAACAGACTTTTTCATGACTTGAAAGGAAAATTTTAATTAAAAATTCTCGTTAATATATTTTACTTATACAAATCTAAAGGTTATTAAAATCAGCGGCAGGGGAAAATTGAGGACCTGCACCTGGTGCAGAAATTACATCAGTTCTACATAGGCATATTGCAAAACTAAATGGTCACAACCCCTCTCATTCGATCATAACGCCCTCATTTTCGAAATCCTGGCTACACCTCTGATTAAAGCATTATAATCATTTAAATTCATATCATTATTTAATTAATACTTTATTCCGAAATATTATTTCCGATTTCCTCCAATAAGCTTAAAGAGAGAGTCAGTTAAAACGAACTTCTAAATTATCTTACAGCACATTATTGATAAAACTAGATGACACCCACTCCTAGCGTTTTCTCATCTGCACTCCCCTCTATATTATTCAAACAACATATTATACTGTTTATATATATGTATATATATATATAAACGCAGCTCCATAACTGCTTGATGAGTGTTCACAAAGGCTTTTGACAGCTCCGTCAACAGCAAATGGACTTAATGTAGCATATATGGCATTATAGTTCTCAGAAATAGGGAATATGCAAAGTCGTAATTACAAGCGCTGGATTCTGATGGTTATTTCGATACATTTGTGTGTGCTTTCAATTTGAGCAGAGCATTATTTGGCGGAAAGTGGGAATTTGACAGCCAGTTGTGAGATGGCATTTAAAGCGTTCGGTAATAATTTTATATCTACTTTTCTTTCTTTCCTTCTTTTACTTTCTCATATTACTGTATAGAAAAAGTATTTTTTTCCCCCAGAAAATTTTTGAATTCGAGGTTGTGACGGAAAAAGTATGAAGATCTGAATACATTTCGAAGATTTTTAATAGAATGTCTGTTAAATGTACAGCACATAATCACGTCATTTTTGGATCATTTTCTTATGGTAACGAAATAGATACAGTGTATTTCCGATAGATAATTAGAAAATTCTCAAAAATAGAAAGACGAAACAAAAATTCTAAGTTCTATAAGAGATGACAATGTGCAAAATATATAAGAGATAATATATATATATATATATATATATTTAACTAGAAATGAGTGTACATTACTGTTAAGAGTTATCAGGAACCGTTCTCGAGATATTAGAAATTTTTCAATGACGAGTGGAAATGACAGCAAAACCATGGATTATGCGTTGTAGTTGTAAAAGGATGACCAATTGCAGGTTGAGCACTATTTTGCTTTTAAAAAAGGGGGTTAAAATGACATTTGAGGAAATTCCTTATGCGTATATTTGTAAAATGTTTTTCTTTTAAAATACAAATTAAACACTAATATTTGAATACTTCTTAATATGAAAAGAAATATGATTTTAGAAATTTATCGAAACGCCCCCTTACCCACCCCATAAATCGCCGCTCCTTCAGTACATAATTTCCCTAGGGGGGGGGGGGGGGGGTTAACATCCGAGATTGGAGTCTATATGCCCCCCATACATATAAAAATGTTTCCTATTTACCTGTATATGCAACGTTATTGAAATTGATGAATTTGAAAATGGTGTTTCTACCATGCTCACAGCGTATAAACTTGTCTCCGCTACAATGTGTCCCCCTACATGTCAACGCTATGCCTAATCTTCTAAATATATCCATTTAGAAGGCATTTTTTAAACCACTCGATACACACAACAGAATAAATAAATGCATGCATGAATATAGGAGAGAGGACAGCTTTCATAAATCATATTTCAGCGAATGCGAAATATATTTCTCAGGGAGTGACAAAACTGTGTTGAAGAATATTTTTTTCGATCACGAAAAACGTTGCTGAGAAGAAAAGATAAGATGAAAAATATGCATATCAAAAACCAGTTTTCGAATCTAGTGTTTGGCGAGCTAAGTCGACTGGAAAACAAAAGCAATATGTGATAAGCTCAACACGTGACTTATTCCCCAAAGAAAAATGTTTAGAATGTGAATCTCCATTCCACTTTCTCATATTATATTCCATAGTATTTAGTTTCACATGTGCAATCATTACCAGAAAAAAAAAAAAGATATCCTTCAGATTTCGTACTGCTGGAAATATTCTTTAAAATTATTTCGAATAAATTTTTTAAAAGTTTCTTTTTAGAACAAGAAAAGTTGGCAATAGCTTAAAAAATGGCCGTAACGTCAATGGATGTATTTATTTCATAGTATGTGTTAATGTTAGCTATTTTGATACATTTAAATTAATATCCACAGAGTAGTTCAAATTATCAATTTTCCTTACATACAACATAAATATGACCCCACCCCCCCTATAAACTATACAGGATGTTTAAAAGAAGGTGAAAAACCCAAGTTTTCCTTTCTTTTTTTAGAACCGTTGATTGTAGACAAGTAGTTTTAAATGTAAAAATACTTTCAATACTGTAAAACGTTATGAAATAGCAATTAAAATGATATGAAACTTTTTTTGTACAGAAATAAAAAAAAATTAAGCTCTTCTAGCGAAAAAAAAAAAATTGTTAGTGTTACCCATACGGTATTTAGTAAAACTGACAAAATATTGGCTACAATACGGTCCAATTTGGCAAAGTTATTATTGATTAAAATATTCATTGGGATATAAGGGTGGCATCCACAAATCAATTTTGATGACAAATAAAACTATTACTACTTCTTCAAATTTATTGTATGCACACATTTCAATAAAGCTTTTGCATCACTAGTACGTCGATTCACAGTTCGTATTTAAGCATCCAAGTAACTTTGCTACATAATTAGATTTTAAATTATGGCGCTGTACTGTAATGTCGATCTCTGTGAGATAATTATGATTTACGGCGAATGCAACCGATCTCCTAAATTTTAGTTTGACTAAATGGAGTATGACAAACATTTCTGTAATTGAACTTTTCTCATTAGGTGAGCTGCATAAAACCTTCATGAAAATATTCATATCAAGTCATTTATGCATTATCGTGTCGACACTGTAACACCCCCCCCCCCCCCCCCACACACACACACACACAGAAAGAGAGAGAGATTTAATAGAGTCTGCTGAAAATCTATACACTTTCTTTTAACTTCCAATTAACATAAATGCACTGTATATTCCATAAAAAAAGAATCATTTTTTAAGAAAGTGTATGTTAAAATTGCAATCAAGATATAGTAATTTTGCAAGATAATTGTAATATTTAGAGATCGGCATTTCACTAAGCAAAGGTATCAAACAATCTCCTTTAAAGAGTAAGTATAAAAAATCTACTCACAACATAAAAATGTTTGATACTTTTTACGATTTTATGCGTTTCTACCCAGAAACTTGAAATATCTCGAGAACGGTACAGATTATAAGTTTTTTTTTAAATCATCAATTAATGTTATACAAATAAATAGAAACAACACTAACATTATAGGTCAATTATCTATTTATTTGATATTTTTAATTAATAAAATATTTTAAACATATGGAGACCCTTAATTTAGTTTGATTCTTCGGGAATAATGCAGGCTTCCCGAATTTATCATAACAATCTATCATACAAAATTTCACAAGAGTTGTATGATTCGAAGTTATGGGTCCTGATTACCCCGAAGTTAGAGGTCCTGATGACACGACAAGTCATATCATCAGGGCCTCTCACGCGGTGTCACCTGCAATGCTTGTTCAAATACGCATATCCTATTCCTTTTGGAATTCAACTGTACATTGCCTCGGACGGAGTGCATTTCAAATAGGTTCTATGTTAGATTTCTGTTCATGCGAGTGTTGTTTATTGTATCATTCCTAATTATGGTCATTCGCCAATAACCATTTTGTGCCAAACAAATAAATAACTTCTGTAACAGTTTTATTACAGATTTCTTTCCATTTAGACAATTGGCTACACATTTGTAATTGGCTTTTTTTCTTCTATCTCACTTTGTTGATAAATCTGGTATCCCATTTTTTTTTATATTGTGGTAAATTCCGCTGCAATCATTTTAATCCAATTGCACGTGGTCATTTTACCACAGATACACCTACTAGGAATCCCTGTATATGTTAATACAAGAACGAATTACCCGGACGTTTCCCGGGTCGTAAATAAACGCCCGCTACTTAAACAATACATTTACAGATAACACTACTCAATTTTCTTCACATCCTAAACCATCCCTAAATTCCCACGCTCGCTATCCAGAAAGCATAAAATAAATAAATAAATAAATAAATAATAATAATAATAAAATAAAAATCAAATCTTCTAGAAGACGAGCGTGGCAGTAGATTGTGACAGTAGCTGTTAAATCGTAACGCTAGCTGTTTGATCACATCGGTAGCTGGGGCTTAGCGGATTTTAGACTTTAAAAAGTTTGTTAAAAAATCTACTTAAAAATTTGGGAAAAGGCCTTCGAGGTGCATTAATTCAAGTATAGATGCTACTGTACGAAAAACTCCAGATCTCTAAGTACGGTAGATATCGCGGGGCGTCGTGGACAAACAGACAGATTTTTCCTTTAATATTATAGATAATTAGTGAGGCCCGCTGGTATTCCGCCCGTAAATAATTAAAAAGACTGGTTTATTCATGGGATATTTACTAAATAAAAGACAGCACTGAATCATTGTTTGCGTAGCTACACCACAAAAGAAGGTATAATATCTATGGTTATAAATAAATCAAAGATGAGTCCAATATCCAGCTTCGCTTTCAGTATCTGATGTTATACGAAACGTATAAAGCTCCAGAATTCTCCATTCTTATAAGTAAGTTAAAAATGAGTCCAGTATCTAGCTCCATTTTCAGTCAACGCAGTGCAGTAGAATACTGCGCTTTATATAACGATACGTAATTTCTCTCCGTACAACGCCTTGGCTAACCAATCTACTTCAATCGAGGCATATAACTGTTACCATGGGAACGAACACTGAGATTATATGCTTCCAGATCACCTCACTCCGTGTTAAACAGAAAATGACGAGACAAGTTCGGTAATTTATAAAAGATCCTTGGAGAAATTTGCTATAATGCTACAACTTTACCAGGATATGAATGCAAATACCATTTCTGCGCATAAATTTTTATAAAATCTCTGAAAGCATTTGAAATCCTCATACATATTCTTAAATAAATTAAAATCCACCGCAAATAATGCCGCAATTTTGTAAACCACGGATCGCATTCTTATTATCCAGCTTCTGTGCGTGTGTGTGGGGGGGGGGGAGGGGGGGATAGAAAGCTTATTTAAAATTTCGACTTGAAGGCTGAAAATTTAGTTACACAGAGACGTGGAAAAGTAAAACTTTAGGGGGGGGAGGAATCTCATTTCTTGCTCGTAAACCAATTTGAGGAGAGTAAAAACTTTAATACTCTCGAGAATGCTTGGAGGAAAGTTTTAATATAATTTGTGTTTACCAGTCTGAGGTTAGATTTTGATATCCCATAAGGCGTGCATCTATCTCTTATCTAACTTGACATAAGAACGCATGGGATATTAGTGAAGTGCCAGTTATATCCGTGTTTTTATTGAATGTTCCCTGTTTTCGGAAATGGAGCAAATTCAGGAGAAAGTTGCAGATTTGCAAACTGGGCCAAGAACACGAAAATAACTTTCCCTTCAAATTTGTTACATATATATATGAATTCATCATTTTTTCTTTCTCATTTACATATACGTACTAGCAAAAGCCGGGCTTAGAATGGAATCGCACAAAATTTCATCTTCCTACCTATTAAAGTTTTCGAGTAAAAAGAATCACAAAAGTCAGTCAAATGTCGATTTCGCTTTGTTAGGAAAGGAGAATGGACTTTGCTTCGCTTGTCCATAATACAATGGGCGGCTATAAGTGTGCATGATTAGATACGTGCGTGTGCACGCGTTTGATAGAAAGAGAGTGAGAGAGGAGTTTCTTAAGGCCCTATCACATTCAACAACTTTTCCGGCAATTTTTCGGACAACCAACTTTTCGAACAATTTTTACGCCGAGTTGGGGGAAAACTCGTGTGAAATAAGCTCAAAAAATTGGGACAACTTTATCTGACCGGTATAGAAAAAGTTGTTCATTTGGGACAATTTTTTACTAGCCAGCCAATCACAGATGAGTGGCGAAGGAATCACGTGTGCAGAAAGGTTGGCGCAGATTCTACTACATTCTGGTTTGGCGTGAAATCCTCGCGCAAATTTGAATCTGTGGAGCGCGAACAGATAGAATATAATAACAGATAGATTATATTGATATAATAACCAGGCAGCGCGAAGTATTATTTTAGTTTAGATTTAGAATTTTGTTAAATATTTATAATATTTCTGTGTCATAAAGGTGGATGTCAATGGAAGTCGTCTCGAAGTCGAAAAAAAGTAGTCATGCGAGATAGAAATGGAGTTAATTGAATCAAACGTGAAAAATCATTTTTGTGGAATCTAAGAGATGCACTGTATTTAAAAAGGAATTTGAAGAAACATGCGCACGAGAAAATATCATCTTTACGAACCATCTCTTCCAAAGCGATTTTATATACATGAAATATTATATAATAAAAATTAAGATATTATTACTAATATAATCTCTTTGGTCTCTTCTGATTCAAACTTATATTTACCAGCGGCTTGCTAGTTTACAGTATAGATGCGTTTCAGAAAATCCGCCTTTCTGTGAATTTAAACAAGAGCGTACGCGAGTTTGCTTTGGCGATATATACATATTTCATCAGTTTTCTAAAATAAGCTAACTAAAGTGATTCCATCTCAAAACACAAAGGAACCTAATTTAAATTGTTTTAGAATATTTATTACACTATGCCAATTTCCTAGTTTTAACGAATACAATTATGTTCTCTTTCTCGAATCGTTAAAAAAAACATCAAACAGAATTTAGAAAATGAATTTTCATGCATGTTCTCCATAGACTTTTTTTTTATCCTTCTATTGCAATACTAAAACAACTTGAAAATTTATTCTGTTTACTCTTCAAAATAGTACTCTAAAATAGCACTAAATGCATTGCATGATATAATTTGTTAGTATATTTCAAATGTGAAGTTTTGGGTTGGGTGGTAGAGAATCAGCTCAGCAAACGACTGGGCTCTGGTTCGAATCCATGCGGATTTTAAATTTTACAAGTGCTGCCATCTGTTGCTGAAATATTCAAATATAGTTTTTCTTTAATAATCTGCAGAATTTTTTTGTTTTAAATTATTTTACGTTCTATATACAAAATAACCTTATATCAGTAAATTATTTTTAAATTTGAATGCTTATAAAAATTTATTTCGAAGTTACTTTGAAAAATATCTTGAAGTATACTTTATACCAGGTATAGATGGAATATATTCTTAAGTAAAAAAGTGCTTGTAAAATTAGCAAATATAAAATGTGCATGTAAAATTAGACAGAAATCATCGAACATCCTTATACGAGTAGTAGTTATCTTTCGACATGTAATTTTGAACATTTTAGATTAGAATAAAAGCAAAAATCAAGCTACTTTGAAATTTTAATAATTTAATGCTAACATTTGAAGAATTTTTTTATTATTTTAAACGCACATGGACAATTAGAAATTTACAATACGTTTGAAAATCATTTACTTTTAATAAAAAAAAATAAGTTTGTATGTAAATATGAAAAGTTTACTCTTTCAAATTTGAATGCTTATAAAAATTTATTTCGAAGTTACTTTGAAAAATATCTTGAAGTATACTTTATACCAGGTATAGATGGAATATATTCTTAAGTAAAAAGTGCTTGTAAAATTAGCAAATATAAAATGTGCATGTAAAATTAGACAGAAATCATCGAACATCCTTATACGAGTAGTAGTTATCTTTCGACATGTAATTTTGAACATTTTAGATTAGAATAAAAGCAAAAATCAAGCTACTTTGAAATTTTAATAATTTAATGCTAACATTTGAAGAATTTTTTTATTATTTTAAACGCACATGGACAATTAGAAATTTACAATACGTTTGAAAATCATTTACTTTTAATAAAAAAAATAAGTTTGTATGTAAATATGAAAAGTTTACTCTTTCAAATTTGAATGCTTATAAAAATTTATTTCGAAGTTACTTTGAAAAGCATCTTGAAGTATACTTTATACCAGCTATAGATGGAATGTACATTTAAAACTATTTTAAAACATAATTACTCAATAAATATAAATGTAGATAAAATAATTTTTAAAAGTTTGCTTTAATGAGAAATATTTTAAACGTTACAAATGAGCAAAGAACATCTTCGGATATTTAATATAGATACGTATTTGAAAACCTTTAAAATCAGGTATAAAATGGTAATGAACTTAAATTTGTTTAAGGCATGATATTTTAATAACGGCATCCTTGAATTTAAATACTTTTTACGTTTTCTTTTTCTTTGTTTAATTTCAGTCAATATCGGCAATATCGCTTTTTAAACTAATTTTGTATCTTAAAATAGAGTGAATATTTTTCAACAAATATTTATTTGCTTTTTTATACGGATGTGTGACAAATCCCAATATTTTTTAATGTTCATTCATCTGTTTAAGCTTCTGATATCTGAAGTAATCCATATAAAAAAGAGCAAATCAAAAATTTATAATAGACTAGCAGCATACCCGTTCTTCGTACGGAGTATATAATATAAAAAAAACTTATAATTCGCAATCATGTGCAAATTCTGTTGAAATATTAAATTAATTGCTCATAAAGATAAGTTTAAGAATATCTGTTCTCACTATGCGAAATTATATTCACGGGCAGACCTGAAGAATAAAACATCCTGGCCCCTTTTGTAAGTAAATTTACAAAAAAAAAGGAATTGAATTAATATATGCAACCCCGTACTACTTATATTTTCGCAGATTAGAAAATATGCCAGTGTGTTAGTAGAAGCTTACCCGTATTGCAATATGAGTCTCAAAAATATTTGCCAAAATAAAAAAGATGGCGTAATAAATTGAAAGTATCAAAAATCCCCGTAATCTTAATACCAGAAGGTCGTAATTGATTCCAATATATGCCAATATATATCAAAATATATGCCAATATACCTGTACTACTTATATTCTCGTAGATTAGAAGATATATCCATGCATTTGTAGAAGATTACTCGTACAACGTACTATATATGAGTTTCAACAATTTTCGGCTTAATAAAACAATGGCATAATAACTTGAAAATATCAATAATCCCTGAATCAACAGTCCCCGAAAATATCAATAATAATAATGTTTAAACCTGGGGACCGTAATTGATATTATCCAGTCAAAAATGCAAAGCCAATGACATTTATTTTATATACATATCTTTATTATTCAAATCGGAAAAGATTTAATATAAAATCGTATGCGGCATAACACATTGGATCCCTTGCTAAGCGACATATCATTTGCTTCAAATAAATTGATGGAAATCATATCGTCTGAATAATGCGATCTCCATGAAAGGTTTGGTGACATTTTAGTCAATTTAGCGATAACTTAAAAAATCGCCAAATTTATTGCCAAGTGGGACTGTAGAACAGATAGACCCATTTTGCGACAAATTGACGAAACATCATCACAATACTATTCCCTAACAAAATAAAATTATTTTCATTTATTAAGCGCGATTTTATCAATTTCAGGATATTTTTATAGACTCACAAATACTTTTATCAATTTCGTGATATAAAATAAATTCGTTAAATGTGTTACTAAGTAGGATGGATGGATTGATCGACAAATGCTACCGAAACATCATTTCAGTACTCTATTCTAAAAAGCAAATCATTGATTTGCGCCAATTTTATAAATTTGGAAACATTTCCGCTAATTTGGTAAAGTTTAAGAGAAGTTACCAAGTTATTTAGAGATATTCCGCTAAATTCGTAGCTCTGAATTTGCAGATCTGAAGAATAAAATATCCTGATCCCGTTTGTATATACTAAATGAAAACACTAAAATTGTATTATAAGATACACCCGTTCTAATCTTTTTCTGCTTCAACAATCGGCTAAATGAATTTATTGGGTAAACACACAAACACACAATATATGAGTTTATTAGCTAAACACAATATATGAGCTGGAAACCACTTTGCTAACATAAATGAAAGTCATGTACGCGGTCGGCAATTTATATAATTAAAAGAACAATCAAACCGTTCATTTAAAAATATATTTTTACATCCATTTATTTATTATTTAAATAGAAAAAATAATAATAAATATTAACAACACATTTAATTTCATTCCGTTGCCGAGCAACATGATATAAGATAGAATCTTTCTCATAAAATGCAAAATTTAATAGCCATTTTTATTTCTTTATACTTTTCATTTTTCAGTAAAAGCTTGTATAATATAAACCAAGAAGATAGATTTCCCATTTAAATCATGTTTCAAACAATTGATGTTTTCAGAAAGTGACTATTTAGTGCAAAAAATCTCCCCCCAAACCCTGAGATACAGTTTTAATTCACTTTCAAACGATTTTCAAGCTTTTCGTTTGGATAAACCACGGAGTTAGAGAGGAGAACTCCTAAGAAAAAGTTTCGTTTTTCATTAATATCTCGACAACCCCTGGTCTTAGATACTCGAAACTTGGGCTAAATTTATGGGGGGCTATTTAAAGGCTATCCACAAAATTTCATCAAATTCGATTCAGCCGTTCTCCCGTGATGATGAGACAAACGAAAATATCGTTTTTTACTAATATCTCGAGAACCACTGATTGTAGAAACTCCATGTATGGACTAAATTTTAAGTGTGACTATTTCCAGGCTACCCACAAAATTTCATCAAATTCGGTTCAGCCGTTCTCCCGTGATGATGGGGCAAACAGACAGACAGACAGATTTTCATTTTTATTTATATAGATTTTGTCCACATCCTTCTCGGTTTACTTTGTTTCTTCTTCTTAAGCAGGAATAATCCTAGCGTAATTATGCCAAGGCATATTTGATTTTTCTCTGCAGCTGATAGCAATTTAGTCATAATTACAAAGTAATAAAGGTTACAAAAGGAAGTACTAAGTAAAAATCTTGTTTTACTGCCGAAGTCGAAGCGAGAACGCTCTGCCTGCCGAAAAGTACATGTACAAATGTATAGTTGTCACCAAAAGGCGATAAACATACCGCCGTAGTTTTGTCATTTAGCACAACTTCTTCAAACTGTCAATAACCCTATCGCCAACTTTTTCGCCGAAAAATTGGGAGAAAAGTTGTCCGAAATAGTTGGTTGTTCCAAAAGTTCTTGAGTGTGATAGGGCCTTTACACGCACTTGTCCCTGTCACACACAGCTTACCGAAAATGTTTTAAGATTGTTCAGGTGGTTAGGGGGTCTTAAAATTTTCTTTTCCGTCAAAATCTGAAAATCAGAAATATTTTTTTGCGAAAACAATAGTTTTTCTAAACAAGAAAGACCAATCATGCATAAAGCATTGATTATGAAACACTTATCAGCTGAAATGAAATTTTATTTAAACATCTCCAAAATGCGATACGTTCAGCGCTGATATATTTGAAATTATCACAGTACTACAATAATTTATTATATTTGAAAACTTAAAACTTCATCGAAAAAAATGAACTTTATGCAAATGACGTCATCGAAATATAAACCGCCTGGCTCTCCATGTAAAAGCAATGGAAATTTCATTCATATCACTTATATTCCAGACTCCAGAGCTAAATAATTTTGCGTGAAAAAATTCGACAATTCTTATAAAACTCATCTTACAATCACTTGTTTACATTCTGCATCCATTAAAATTAGGCTTCGTTGTAGAAATAATCAAAGTTTGATGATCATTTAAATTAAAAAATATTGTAATTTCGTTGGCATAGAATATAGGTGTACAAAAAATACGCAAAAATAAGCGGTTTTAGGACAGATGCAACACTAAATATAAATTTGAAAAACTTTAAAAACCACGATTTTCACACTGGGAAAAAAGATGGATGCCATAATTTATTTTGAAGTGGGTCACATGATCATATGATATGGGTGTAATTATTATTTTAATTTTTATTTAAAAAACTATCGAACATATTTTGCTGAGATTTTCTTTTTTATGTATGTTGTGGGGTCATTTGAATATTTCCTAAAATTTTCGTAGCAATTTGTGAATTTTAACTTCGCTTAAAAAATGTGAATAATTAGGTCCCATAGGATTCAATGTATTTCACTTTTTCAACCCGGGTTCAATCCAAAACTAATTGGGTGATATTATTCATTTACGTTTCCATATGTCCCATCGACCATCTCAACAACATACTAAAATTTCATTTTGATAAAGTCATTTTTACGGCAGTTATCGTGCGAACGGACAGACAGACAGAATGAACAAAGTCATAAACACGTTTTAACTATGTTGGAAAGTGTTAAAAAGTAGAAATGAAAATGCAAAATAAAACTATAGTGAATTTTCTGGGAGTTGTCACAAAATTATTTCGTTTTCCAAAAAATATTATAGTTTATACAAATCAATCGTTTTAATACCTATTATTATTATTATTATTATTTTTACAAATAAGTGTTTTAACACAACTGTTGTCATAAAATAATATTTCGCTAATTTCCCCGCAAATATAAGATCCCATAAAAACAAACCTGTCATCATAATGTGCTAAAGAGTTTATCTTCTAAAAATCATTCAAGTTTCTGAAACGAACACGCATTAACCAGAGCACTAAGAGACGAATAAAAAAAAATAATAATAATATCTCCATTATGCACATTAAACTAGATAAAACCAATTTGAAACAAAAACTATCATCCTCGAAATATTACGAAACCCGTTTCCAAACGAGTCGCTTAATGACCTCCGGGACTTTTAAGTTTCAAATCACCGCCAAGAAATAAATGGCGAGAGAGTTAAACTTGGAAATTAAAGTGCAAAAGGAAGGTAGATCGGAGAAGGAACTAACTCATTTCCTGCATCGTAAACCAATTTTCGAAAAATGAAACTTCGAGTAGAACTTTCTGGGTAATTGCGTATATATAGTAAAAAGATTCGATATTATGTAGTCTCGTTATATTCCCCCCGAAATCAGAATATGACGCCCGAAGGCTCGAAGTGCGCCAAACCGAGACAGAGATACGGAAAGGACCAGAGAAGTTTTGTCGAAATCTTACGATGGTTAGATGAGGGTGCTCCGAAAATATTCGAATTTAAACCACCGCAGTAAGTACGGGTCTCAATTTAATGTTAGATCCTATTTCAAAAATCTGATTCGGACAGAGCATGATTTTCGCTACAAATGGATTTTCTTGCAAATATTCGGAAATGTCTTGATAGATATTTTATTGCACGAAATAACAGATGAAACGGATACTTGTTTGAAATTATATCCAATTTGCAGTTTTATAACTTTTTTCTTTTTCATATGGCGGTGTACCATCGTGTATTAAAACATCGTCAGCTCGCGAAAATTCCAAATAACGGAAATATTTCGAGAACGATTTAATCTATCGCAATCGAGCTGGTTATATTTATTTTAATATTAAAGCAAAACTTTAATTAATGCATTTAAGCATGTTTAGTCTTTTATTTTGACGATTTGAGTGTGAGGGGGGGGGGGGGGCCTTTAAAAAAAGGACAGTTCTAATAATTCACTTTTATCGAATCACGCCAACACCTTCTAATAGAAAGACAACCAATTTGGAGCTCTGTAGAAATTTCGAGTAAAATCTCCACAACTTCAGTTTTTACCCAAACTAAAAAAATTCTATAATCTTCCAGAACTCGTCAACTTGGCGATGTTTCACCAAATCTGACACCGCCACGCGACCCGGATCTTTAAATAATAGCAATGGTTAAGTGTAAATGTCGTTTTTCTTTGGGGACAGCAATATGTCATGACGATACACTCACAGACAATGAAAGTTGCGCACCAAGAAGAAAACATGGTACAACCGCGAAATGATGTAAATAACTAGCGGGCGGGCTGTTATGCAAATGATGCCAGTCTGATGTGATTGCGCATGACCGAATATACGTGAGTGGCGCTGAAAGCATAAGCCAGCGGCCTTATAAACCAGCGTGTAGTCGATGCCCCATCAATGTGAGAAACTTCGGCCGACGCAAGCACGAGTACGGAGTGAAAAGAATGGTGGGTAGACGCCAGAAACGTCGATATACGCAACTGACGGACTTCGATAGAGGCCTGATCATCGGGCTGAAAACCGCAGGGTGGTCAGCGCGCCGGATAGCCCGTCACGTGGATCGCTCGGACTATACCGTCCGACGGTGTTGGGAGCACTGGTTACGGGACGCCACCCAGACACGGAGGACCGGCTCTGGACAGACCAGGCATACCACGAGTAGAGAGGATCGAATGATCGTGCGGCAGGCACGTATAGAGCCCAGAGCGACCCGATCCGCGATACAGGCACACGTAGCGACTCCTGTGTGCCCACGAACCATATCTAGACGCCTGAAGAAAGCGAATCTGCGATTCCAGCGTTCCTTACGTGTGCTGCCGTTAACACGGGAACATAGACGGCTCCGGTTGCAGTGGTGCCGGGCCAAAGCAACGTGGAACGCCACAGATTGGCGATGCGTGGTGTTTAGCGATGAGTGCCGCTTCGTTTTGGGGGCCGATAATCAGTACGTCCGGGTGTGGAGGTCCCCTGCATAACGCCGCAATCCCAACTTCGTTATCGAGCGCTACGCCAGTACCACTGCAGGCATCATGGGCTGAGGAGCCATAGTCTACGACAGTCGATCCGCTCTAGTAGTGGTAACTGGAACATTGACGGGCCAGCGGTACGTGGATGAGATTCTACGGCCCCATGTGCTGCTATTCGTTGCTGGGATTCCAGTTGCGCAATTCCAGCACGATAATGCACGGCCGCACACGGCTCGGGTCGCCCATGCCTGCCTGAGTCATGTCCAGACACATTTACATGGCCTGGCCGCTCCCCAGACCTGTCCCCTATCGAGCATGTGTGGGACCAGTTAAAACGCCAGCTGCCCCGTTGCCGCAATCTTCGGGATTTGGAACTTAACGTCCAACAGGTGTGGATTGCTCTGCCGCAGGACAACATCAGGCGTCTGTTCGATATCATACCGGACCGTATTGCTGCTTATACTGCAGTACGAGGCGGTGCGACGCGCTATTGAAGATGACCGGACTGTGTATCACAGCTCCCTCTGTACGTGTTCTGCTGCGCTGTTTTTGTGATCATGTATATCATTCATCTGTATCCTTCCATCAATAAAAAATTCAGGTCCATCCTATGTTTCCTTCTTGCTGAGCAACTTTCATTGTCAGTGAGTGTATTTTAGGTATTCATATGAATACTTTATATAGTCAACAAGATACAATGCTTTATATTGTTTATCAAAAACTACATTTTTGCACCTAAACATTACTACAAATACATATAACAAATCATCCCAAAATAAAAGAAGTGTTATGTCCGTAATTCAAAAGACCCGGATTCGATTTCTTATTCAGTGCTATTTTTCAACTCAAATTAGACTTAATACTTGACAGGTGTTTTGAAATTTAAAACGCCTCAATTTTTACCATGTTTCGTTAAATATTTAAATCATTGAAAAGTAAACAAAAGTGTTTTTGAATTTAATGTTAAGATCAATATTACTTCCTTTGCAATACATGGTAATGTATAGGGAAAGTATTGGAATCATGTCAAAAATCGCAGCTCGAGTTTTCGACGGATCTACACGTTTTGACACCTCTAGAATACGAAAACACTATTTTTAGCATGACGTCTTTGTGTGTATCCACTCTAACTCAAAAACTAATGAACCAAATTTTATAAAATTTGTTATGTGAGTCATTTGTGAGTGACCCTGGTGCTGATTAATTTTAGGTACGATTGGGATAAATTAACCCGCCTTTTTTTTGCAAAATGGACCACAAAAATTGTCTGTATCCACTCTAGCTGAAAAACTAATAGATCAAATTTTATAAAATTTGGTAGATAAGTAACTTGTGGGTTACAGTGGTGCTGATTAGATTTTGGTACGATTCGGAAAGAAATAACCTGCCTTTTATTTGCGAAATGGTCCGCAAAAACCGGAAACATCTAAAATAAAAACTACGTATGCTCAAATATATCAATTAAATGCTTGTTTTATACGTAAGTTTTAACGATAAAAAGAATACGACGAACCCCATTACACTAGGACTAGCCGCTCTGCAGATATTTAAGTTTTCTCGCATTGTCAATATATGCCACCTTTGAAAATAAGTCCAGTTACCAAATGAGAACGAAAATTGGATTAAAAGTACAAATTTCAGTGTAATTTCAAATAAGAAAATTAATTTAAGTCTGCAGGGAAAGTCATGTGCTGCCCACATCAGATTTTTTTTTTATTTAATTACTTAAAACTAAACATGCAACCAAATTTAAATAAATACTTTAATGTAATGAAAATGTAAATACTTTAATTAATTAAACAAAGATTGTGATGCGTTCTGGCGATAAACAGGGAAATATGACACCCATACAAAACGTCTTAATTCGATTAGAATATAAATTGTGAATCAAGCAATATTTCGGAAGAAGATAGATGGCGTTTCTTTCGCTTACACAATACCAGCAGGCAGGGGCTCCATTTAAATAATTTCCCAAAAGCATTAAGAGGGGGGGGGGAGATAAAAATTGTTATACTATTGTTGCGAACGCGTAATATTCCCTTTGGTTCCTTCTCTTTTGTCTGTCTCGAAGGCCAGGTGAAGAAAACACAGTCCATGACTTGAACTCAGGGTTGCCAGGATTTCCCAGTTAGAAAAAAAGATTTCTAGATTTGGCGACTTCCGAAATGGTCCTGAAACTTCTCGATGGGGCGATTATTCTTTGAGATATAGAGATTTCTAGAAATTTCTATGGAGAGACCATAAAAGGGACTCAAAAAGGACTCACCCCTCAGTTGCAGTCCAGTTCGGTTGAAGAGTTGACAATATACAAGCTATAGTGAACTGTGACTTTTGTCAATGTTTTGGGAATAGTACAGCTGTTTTTTTTTTTTTTTTTTTTTGGGGGGGGGGGGGGGGGTGAAATTATTTTCGAGAGTGTTTTGAGAATATTATCGCTAATTTTGTGTAATTAGTAGAGCATTTAAGTGCTGTTCGATTGTACACTGTTCCTGTTTGTTGCGTGGATTTTCACCACACGTCCAGTCAGAACGCAAAAAAATCATTATTATTATTACCCATTAAAGCAATCTTCGACATTGGCCGTGTCGAATAAAAAAACATATAATCAATCAATAAGATATTAATTAGAAATGAGGACAGCGAACAAAACTTAAAACAATAACATATTTATTAACAAAAAGAAATTAAAAGTAATAAGAACATATTTAATTTCTTTAATTGACACTCTCACTAAACCATAATTATTCCCCATTAATATTCGTGTTGACATTCACGTGTATTTCCATTGTGACAATAATTGTTACATGCCATATGCACATTTCTCATAATCATGAACATTTAGGGTATACAATTAAACTCCTTCATTTAAGGTTATAATTAAAATCACATTCGTAATAATTTTAAGTATCTATCAAAATACAATAAAAAACAATTTCCACACTGATTATTTTACTTAAATGTAAAAGCGAGTACGATGTCGAGAGAGAGAGATCAGTAACATAGCGTCAACAGACTGAGTGTAAAGGACATGCATTGCGTACCTTCAATATTTCGTTGAACCGTCATCGGGTGCGGGGTCCTCGGGCGAGGAATCATCGGTGGACCGTCATCTCTGCAGTCATTTTTAGGAGAACCTTCTCTCCAAAATCACAAAATCAATTCTAGCTTCCTTTCTCAAAATCTCACTCTCTCTCGAACATCCGAAAAAAGTCACCTTCTACACAATTAAGCCTCAGGTCTATTATTGGCTCCCCCAACTGAAGCCCCTGGTATTTTGATTGGATACCACAGGATTACATCCAGCTATTGGGTGCTGTGATGACAGAGGGTTGGTGAGCACCCCAGAATTAATATTTGACAGCTGGACCAAAGTTCCCATGAACCTGGGCGCACGTGCGTCCGGAAACGGTCAAGGGTCAGCTCTCCCCAAAAGCGCCCTGCTGTGAACCCCTCTGCAACTGGGCCTTCTCTGTCCATCTTTCGCAGAAACATTGCTTGTTCACCCTTTTGCAGGTGTTGACAAAGGGAAATGTATATGTATTGTAGAAGTAGTACAGGAACCATTTTTAGAGGTTGCACTCCCTCCACAATTCACAATGTTCCATATTTGCCATGGAACACTGTTTATGTTGTGCTTGTGAATAAAAGTAAGTTATCGAGAAATTTGGACTCGTTCCTACCTGTACACCCCCGATTTTAGAGGATACGTTTGTAACACTATTGTTCTAATGGTGGAAATATGATTCAGCAGACAATTATTATTCATTAAGAAACATAATAATTTCGAAACTTTTAGGAAGTCCCCCCCCCCCCCCCCCCCAAGCTCTTTCTAAGTGGTTCCCCTGCCAGAAGGGAACGAGTAACTTACTGCACTTCATTTCAAAAAGGGACTTTATTAACTGCATTTCAATGTAAATAGGGACTTTATTCTATTAATTAATGACTGATAAACTATTTCTAAAAGAGCTTTATTTAATAGTTAGCAGTATTCAAAAACTTCTAATTGAAAAAATTATGCAGCAAGTGTAATTCTGTTGAGAGCCACAATTAAGAATTTTAGTTAAAAATAAATACAAATTTTTGGAATTGAGAATTATGTACATAAAAACGTACGAAATTTATGTTATTAGAACAAGCTCTTACCTGAGTCAAAGTTATATTGTGAAACTCCCAACATTCTCTTTCTCCTCCCTGCAACAGAAAAATAAAATAAATTAATTGAATTAAATTGAACATTTTTAGTATCCATAGAAACATCGTATATTAAAATATTCATTCGAAGTTCATTCATAATCACAAATTAAAATGTTAATGTTTACAGCAAGAGTGAAAGTGACACAACGCAGAAATGCATCATAGGCAAATAATATCTGCCTCTTTAGATTTATTTACAATTTTTCAAAAATATGCTTCCTGAAAAATACCTTAAAATTTTACATGATTAATTACAGAATAAAACTTGGAAAAGGCACTGAGCGACCCTTAAGTATTTCACATTTCTGCAACATTTTGAGTGTAGTTAACCTGTACCGACATTATGTCGCAATACAGCAACGAAGAACTTTTTTAAATGCTTATGTTGTACAGTTTATGAAACCGCAATGATAACGAAACTGCACGGGAATATCAACGTACTTTTCCCAACTCTGGACATCATTCTGGGAGATTTGTTTCCCGATTGGTGCAACAAGTGCGTGAAAGAGGAAGCGTACATCGTGTAGGTGGACTTGGTAGGCCCAAACTTCACTCAAGTGATGTAGAAATTGGTATATTAGTAATGTTCCCGGCCACTCAATTTGCTGCTCATACCTTTGGACAGAGACGAGCTGGGTTTTCGACATAGTAGTGTTCATACCGTTGCTTTAGAAATGAACGTACCGCGTGCAACAGTGTGGAAAATACTGAGACTGAATAAATGGCATCCGTTTAACATTCATGGTGTGCAAGAACAGGAGCCAACAGACTATCAATGTCGTCTTGATTTTTGTAATTGTGCTCTAAATCAGGAAGATACAAATCCCTCTTTTCTAAAAAAAAATGTAATTTGGATCGACGAATGCTGTTTTAAACAAGATGGATGCATAAATCCTCAAAATGAGCACTTTTGGTCTGACACACATTCATTCATGGTGCGTGATATTCACCATCAGAAGCAATTTTCTGTAAATGTATGGTGTAGTATTTTCAGAAACCCTTTGCTTAGGTCCATACTGTATGATGGTATATTGACGGGTGACAGATATGTTAAGGAAATTCTGAATGCGGTTATTCCTGATTTTATGGATGAACTGTCCTTAACACTACTTCCACATGTATGGTTTCAACAGGACGGATCTCTAGCTCACCATACTACAATTGTGAAACACTGGTTAAAAAACGAGTTTCCAGACAAGTGGGTTGACTTGCATGGGCCAGTCAAATTTCCCCCTAGATCGCCTGATTTAACGCCTATGGATTTTTATTTGTGGGGTCGTTTATGCACAATTGTTTATCTGCCACCTCCCTTAAATAAAGCAGAGTTGCAACAACGCATTCAAGTTGGTTGTCGTGACATCACCGAACAAGAACTTGATCGAGTGCACAGAAGTGTTATCAGGAGAATGCAGCTCTGTATTGGCATGGATGGAAAACATTTTAAACAAGCTTTGTAATCTTTATGAAACGTTATTACTTCTACACAGTGTAGATACTTTTGTACCAATAAATAGCAAAATTATTATTTATTTATGTAATCATTATTTCTTTCGTAATTTCTGTATGACCCCTGAAACGCGATCTGCCGACATGACTTTTCCCCTCTGAGAACCCATGTCGATGCATTGAAAAGTGTTTTAAGTCAACATTTTTATCTTTTCATATGTCTCGGACTTTTTATGATAAAATGCTGAAATTTTGTGCATCACCTTATTGGTGTACGGGGGCACATTTTACTCATTCGAAATGTTTTTGTACCGGGTCGTATAAAAATTTAAATTTTGTATTTCTTAAAATTTAATTCCCTTCAAAATTTTAATCGATTTCATAAAGTTCTGTACCTTTTTTTACGCAACTTTGTAATTTATTATATATGACTAAGATCAATATTTAAGGAATAAAAGCCGAGGTCAATGTTTCTGGGACACCCTGTATATATATATATATATATATATATATAAAACCTGTATATATATATATATATATATATATATATACAGGTTTTTTTGTACATACAGTAGTTTATGCATAATTTTCGATTAAAATCTTTCAATTTATATATATATATATTAAGATATTCATAAATACCGAAGCAAACTAAAAGTGCTAATTACACTTAGCAAGTATGAAAAGTTAGATTAAACTACAGGTAATAAAGTATTAAAGTAAGACGAAGCAAAATACATTCAATTTATTGAGCAAATGCAGCTTATAAATAAAGTAATTTCAATAATAAAAATATTATATGAAATTCCAATGATAGATTAGAGATAAGTTGTAACTCATATAACCATAACTTAAAATATAAGATAGCTACGTATAAAGATGTAAACGAAAAAAAAAATAGAGATTCATCAATCAAGGGGAGAATAAAAAGCGAATATCCAATCATCAAGCAATATATAATCTACAATTACCAATGGCTGGATTACAAAATTGAAAAACAGAAAATGACCAAATGAGTTACAACAACTTATCTCTAATCTATCATTGGAATTTCATATAATATTTTTATTATATATATATATATATATATATATATATATATATATATATATATGAACTTGATTTGTATGCATCGCTCTTGAATGTTGATAAATTCATGTGTATTATTGATATTTAAATTTAAGATCATTTTGTCTTTTATGGTAGCATTGTTTTCCTTTTGTCTGATATTTCATTTCATATCATCTTTACTTAATTTTCCTCCGTATTGTTTCTGAACCAGGGTATGACACTGATCATGTTTTAAATTAGTCTAACTATTTTTATTTTATTAATTTTATCTTTATATATATATATATATATATATATATATATATATATATATATATATATATATATATATATATAAACTCTTCATTCAAATATATTTTTCGTGTACGTTCGTTCAATAGTATATTCATTCCGGTGGTGTC